>JAOVVF010000002.1:17943301-17963367 GCA_028565595.1 Duopalatinus emarginatus
TAAAAAGGATCTTGCCAGAATCTTGACGAGACTTAAAATTTCATAGGGGGGCTAATAATATCGTCCTCAACTGTATATATATATATATATATATATATATATATATACATATAGGTGTTTGAAGACACCTATGTTTTAAAGATGGTTACTAAATTGTGATAAATAGCAGGCCATATACCTTTTTATTTATTTTTATTACGTTACACATCAGGTAACATTTTCTCTTTCCTATAGGCAATCTATAAGATGGTTTCTTCTGTGATGAAGATGCCAGAGGACGAGTCGACTCCCGAGAAGAGAACTGATAAGATTTTCAGACAGATGGACACCAATAAAGATGGTACACATAGGAATAACCTAAAGATTTAGAAACATGTATTACATTATTTCCACTGTACTGGCCTCTACCTGACCTCCAGTCCCTTGGTCATTGTGTCATTAGTAGTGTTATTGAGATTTAATTGTACTACTGTGGCATAATGCTCAAAGACTTTATTATTAAGGCTGTATTATTATGGCCAGATTATGGACAGAATCTTTTGCATCTGAGAGCAATCAGGATATAAACTCAGATAATATAACAGTGATTACTTTTATGTATTTAAATTGTACCTTTGTACAGTGTGATTAGTGCAGCCTGACTGTTAAAATAGCACTTAAATATCATTATGTCCTGTTGTGCTCATCTAGGAAAGATTTCTCTGGAGGAGTTTATTAAAGGTGCCAGGAGCGACCCCTCCATCGTCCGCCTCCTACAGTGTGACCCGAGCAGCGCCAGTCAGTTCTGAGCAGAACAACCACAATGCACTTTAACAGTGTTCACTCAAATCCAAAGTGAACATGGTAAGTGTTTGTGTAAGCGTAAGAATGTGATTGTTATCATTATCACATTAACTAATTTTTCAGTGGCAATAGGGACCAATTTTGAAATGTGAATGCTAAATGAAGGCCAGTGAGCACTTATGTCAGTCCTCTTACTAGTCATGTAGACTACAAACTACCACTTGTTATGGACTGGGAATATAGTGTTGTGAATAATGTGTATGTGTGTATTATAACAACAGGTCATAATGGGAAATGTTCAAAGATGAGCAGCACTGAGTGGGAGTGTGTTCATTTTGATGAGCAATGCATGATCAGCCCTGAAACACAGGGGTTCCTGATTTCCTAGCTTTTTAAATAAAGAGACTAATTTGTGCGTATAATCTACTAAATTGCACACTGAGCTGGTGGGTGTGTTTTGGGCGATTTACAAATTGTTATTGCATAAAATGAATCCTAGTCGAGTTCGGATCCCAGGCAGAAGCATGGGTGTACGAAATCTAGATGCCGCATTAGCCTCTGTTGCAAACTACTGTTCTTATGTTGGCGTCCTGGGTACATTAACAGCAGTTAGAATCACACACAATTCAAAGTAAACCATGAAATGGTGCAGCTGTATGCTAACAAAAAATCAAACAAAATTTGCCTTGTAACTGACCAGTGATGTAAATTCATGCAAATACACATGCATGCTGATTTACGCTAACTGCTAGAAAATTTAGCGATGCAATGGGATGTAGACTAAACGTAAATGTACAGTGAGAAAGAAATGATCATAAAACAACTGTCTTGAGCATGCATTTTCCTGTATTGTTACTACTAATGTTACCTACTAATGATATTACTGTAATAGCCTGATATTAAATCTGATTACAGACTCCAAGAGCTACTATTAAATCCACATAAGCAGGAGCAAGCTGAAAGAAGATCATATAAATTCACGATGTATGAGTAAGAACACCAATTTAGCAACACGTTGATAAGAAATTCAAGTACGTAATGTAAGCTAAAGCAACAGCCACCTCAAGCTAGGTTACTTACATCATGATAAACCCAACCGACCTAAGTCAATCTTAACTCAATCGCAAAACCAACTACAAAATCTAACTGTAAAAAAAAAACAAAAATCAAACTTGACCTGACCTTGCAAACATTTAGCACATTTGTTATATTCTGTTTATTTTAATATATTCTGTTTCGGTCCTTAGCTAAAGTAAAGCTAAACTGTATTAAACTGTAATTAATAATAACCACCTCACCAATTTGCCCCAGTATGTCATGGCTGCTCTAAACTCAACTCCATAAACAAACCCTGGAAATCTGGACACTAGGAAGTCGCCCCCACTAAGAGTGATGAAATACTATATTACTATTTCTTTAATTGATGCCCAGAATAACCCAGTAAATCTTCACACATATGTATAATTATCACAAATATGCATAATTGTGCAGGCGGGTGTAAAACTGATTAAAGACAGTGAGATAGAAACCTGATGCAAAACAAGACTCTCTATAAATGTAGGTAGTGTAGGTGCAAATGTGCCTTTGGCATTATTTTGAGTCAGTGAGACATATTCTGTGTCTGAAATCTCAGATTGATTCATTATATACAATGCCTTGCAAATGTATTTAACCGCCTTTAAATGAGGGGAAAGAGTTTAGGAATAAATCCCTTATAACCAGTAGAATGATTAAGCTCTAAATGTTCAATGATTTCAAGATTTCTTTTAATTTTCAGGTATTAGTTTTTTATTATTATTATTATTATTGTTCATAATTTTACTGTGTTATTTTGAAGCGTGTTTTGTGCATGTCCATAAATTCTGGCTGACAATGCAATTTTTTTTATTTTAGGGTATAAAATTTGGTGTTTTCATTTGTAAAAGTTTTATAACTTAATTTAGTTTTTTTTTATATGTTGGCCACATTTGTGCACATTAATATACTTCTGTTTGAAAGGTTTCTAGTATTTTGTTTATGGATATTTAACAGCATGTATTAATGTATTAGTGCTTGTTCTTTTATAAAAGCAATGTTTTGATCATGTTTGTGTCAGACACGTTCTGTTGCATGTATTATGGCAATTTTTACATCAGTGTTGTAACTTAGATGGCTGTGTTAATATTGATATTTTGTATTCTATGGCCTTATTTTTAATGGTGCAGTTAAGGACAGTGGGTATGGAATATAGTGATTATAGCCCTATGTGAATGCATTTCTGCTTCTTGTTACTCTATTTCTCTGAATATAAAAACACATTACCATTCACAATTTAATGCATTATAACAGCATGCCACATCCTATAACTCCTGTTATTCCTGATAACGAGTTTCCATGATTAGATCATGCGTATGCAACTTCATCGTTTTCCATCACCATAGAAACTGTGGCTTGATTTGTAAGATGCTGCTTGACTTGGATAGTTATGGAGATGCGACTGACCCCAAAACTGGCCTTTTCCCAAGCCTTGTAAAAACATGCCATCAGGAACATGTCAAATGAAGTGTTACTGGAAGTGTTAAGTAAACACTTTAGTAAAAACAGAACCAAGTCAAATCAAGTCAGAATTTTGATAATGAACGTAGCATTGTAAATCCCTCCATGACATTTTTGGCATGAAATTAGCGAATCTTGACTTTTTGTATTGAGAGATGTTGTTCATGTTTATAACATGTCTTTCAGTATTTATAAACTGAACTGTAACTGTGCTGTTAATAGAAAGGTTCTGGAGTGTTACTGTGATCCTTCTTCTTTTGTTTCCATTAAAAGCTTGTGCTTCCTTCTTGGATTAAATTAGTGACTCTGTTTCATAGTAGTTATTTTTCATGGCCATCTCTTGAATGAGGTCAAGTTTATGTTGGACTTTTTCCATTATTAATATAGAGGAAATGCAGATTCAGCCTGGATGAATATTCTGATGGTTCTATTGATCATGTCCTAAGGGAATACATGTATCATGTTGAAGCCACAGCTTATATTATTGTATAATCTGAAAAAAGATTATTTCTGTAAGGGAGGCTCTGCATGACAAATAGCTTCATTATTCTTATTCTGAAATGGTCCAGTACAATTTTACCATAGACCTGAAATGCTGCATTTTTTTTCCATCCCTTCTTATTTTTTAAACAGTGTGTAAAGCTTTGATTTCTAGCTTTCTCCTTCTCTCGCTCTCTTATGGAGGATTACACAGCTGCGTATGCGGTCCCTTAACAGCACACACATGTCATATAAACATCAGATATAAGTGATGCCTAATTAGCCTAGATGCACTGTTGAATGCATCCTGATCGGAGCTCCTTGGGTGTTTAATTCTCGTCGCGGAGTGGAGGAGGGAATATCGACCTAGTCTGAAGAGCAGGACTTCACACCCTGGGGAGGCCTGTCAGAAGGATCTGATGGTGGAATTGCTTATTAAATTAATAGATTTAAAAGAATTAAAAGAGAAAAGTGCAGTCAGTGGAATTGGAGTAAATTGGAGGAGCTTCCCAAGCTGACATGGAGCAACGAGCCATGGTGAATGTGTGACAGGGAAAGGAGTGGAAGCAGACAGCTGCTAAGGTAATGAGCAAGCTAGTAAAACATTCAAAGCACATTCAGCTTGAATTCATAATTGCTGGAAGCGTCTTACGGAATGGGCAACATCATGCTAGCACATAATCTTTGAAGCCAATGGGAGAAAAAATCCATGGCTTTACCTTACAATTCTCACTATTGTTCCACAGTTTAAGTGAATCTGGAGTTGCATGGGAAAACATTGCCACCTAGTGGCAGAGTGGAGAATAATACCATATAAAGCCTGTTAATCATTTATATTTGTTAATTTCTCTATTTATTTTACTTAACTAACAAAAAATCCAGATGGTAAAATGTATTTTTTTTTAAATATAAAATATAAAATATGTTTTTATAAAATATATTTTCTATTCTGGTGTTGTGATGCAGCACGAGCACAGTTCTGTTACCGTTACCACTTCAATGCTGATTCTCCAATAACATTAGGAAGTGTTTTATTTCTATCACAGTAATTTGCCAGCATTTTTTTACATTATCTTTTTACACATAATCTCCGTTTATACATGTGTGTGAGAAAAACAGACTGTAAAAGAAATAAAAAACTGTAGCAGCTGGTGGTGGCTCAGTAATTGTATGGTGTTTGTTTATCTGACTTTTCCTGGGTGACTACAAATGTCTCTGATAAATGAATGCTATGTGTGCCTCAGTCAAGTCGAGTTACACCCGTTCATGTCCTGTTTTTATTCTGATGCTTTTGGCCACTTCCAATAGGACAATGCACTTCCAATAGAACAATGTTTCTGTGCAGGGAACCTATCACCTAAGTTATGTTAAAAGAAAAGAAAAACAGCATCAAAAAAGGATTCACAGGTTTTAGATTATGGGGAAAAAAACACCCTAACTATTTAATACCAGAAAAGGAAAGGATTCCAAAGTTGTCATAATTTGTCGTAACTAGTTCTGTGTTTTATTTTCTTGAGTTTTTTTAATAAGTATACACTAGAAGATTGTAGTTAGACTGTTAGACTATTGTCTAACTTGTGTTACATTATATTAGTAAAATTACAACCCAGATAGCAAATGAATCAAGTTGTGTTATACAGTTGTGTTTAATATTATTCAACAGTAAAAGTGTTTCAGCAAGTTTGACATTTAATTTTTATCTTGTTCACAATCAGATCAAATAAGGACTTGTATAATAGAGAAATGCAACTTAAACTACAACAATATTTTTTTCTAAAATACCAAAAAATGTCCTTTTTGTCCACTCTCAAAAACAGAGGTTTCAATCAGGTGTTTTCAATCAGGCATTGAAAGCACCATAATGAGCAGCAATTAAGCAGATTTAAAAGGACTGAGATACTCAGATCTTTTTTTCAGATAGTTAATGGTGTCTTTGCAACATGGTGAAGTCCAGGGACTGGTCAAAGAAATCAAAATTTTTCTTCATAAGCTAGGATATGGACATAAAAAGACATTAAACATTTCAAAAGACAAAATTGGAAGCATGTTTTGCAAGTTTCAAGCTAAAGGCACAATGGAAACGCTACCTTGTCATGACAGAAAGAGGATGCTGTCGACGACTGCTGTCCGGCACCTGAAACAAAAGGTGGAGAAAAATCCCTGGCTGACAGCTGAGGAACTGCAACAGGACTTGTCAGAGAGAGATACTTAGGTTTCGGGCCAGATAATAAGGCACACACTGTGAGATGAAGGCCTCTTAAGGCCATCCCTCCTGCTGACTCCAAAGCGCAAGAAGAGTCGACTCCAGTATGCCAAAAACCATGTGGACAAACCACAAACGTTTTGGGATACTGTTCTCTGGAGCGATGACACAAAATTGGAACTTTGGGCCTACGAATCAACGATATGTCTGGAGGAGGAAGAACGAGGCAAGGAAAACCTTGCCTACTGTGAAGCATGACGGTGGGTTAGTCATTCTCTGGGGCTGTTTTGCTGCTTCAGGTTCAGGGAATCTCCACTGTGTGGAAGGTACCATAAATTCAATTAAGTACCAGGAGATCTTGGGTGGAAATATAATGCTTTGTCAGTGACAAAGCTGAAGCTTGGGAGATGTTGGGCCTTGCAACAGGACAGTGATCCCAAGCATACCTACAGTTCTACCATGGCTTGGTTGAAGAAGAAGGGCTGGAAGATTCTGGAGTGGCCATCGCAATTGCCCAACTTAAATTCCATTGAAAATCTCTGGTGGGACTTGAAGAAGGCAGTTGCAGGACACAAGCCCAAGAATGTCAATGAAATGGAGGCCTTTGCCCATGAAGAATGGCCTAAAATACAAAAAACGTGTCAAGCTATGTTTCATGTCTGAAGGATGTTATTACTGCCAAAGGGAGTTGCATTAATGATGTATGTCACTTAGGGGTTGAATAATTTTGTCAATGAGGAAGTCACAACATTTGTTGGTTTATTAGAAAACAATATTGTTGTAATTTAAGTATTTAAGTTGCATTTGTCTATTACACAAGACTTTATTTGATCTGACTGTGAACAAGATAAAAAATAAATGTTGCACTTGCTAAAACACTTTACTGCAGCGGGGGTTGGCTGATATATATGATATATCAGTTCACATGGTGGTCTGCATATGGCCCATAATTGCTATAATTTGTCCCAGAATCATTTGCTATCTGGGACATTTGTGTGGGATATTTGATAATGTTTAATGTCGCTACTCCTTATTCCTCTCTCTACCTTTTCTCCATTATGTACTTTTCAATCCCTGTTCTTGCTACTTTCTGTCCACACAGATTTAGCTGCAGAAAATGCAATCTCACCTACCCTACACTTTTGCAACACTGCCCAACTGTGGTGGCTGGTGGACTCTGGAATTGCCAATCTGCAGTAAAGAAGGCAGGTTTCATTACTGCCCTTGCCTCGGCTCAGTTTCTCAACTTTCTCACCCTGTCCAAGACATGGATCTCTCCTGGGAACTCTGCCACTCCATCTGATCTGTCATCTAACTTTTCCTTGTCTCACTCTCCATGACAGACGAGAAGGGGTTGTGGCACAGGTTTGCTCCTCTCCAAACACTGGTGCTTTGCCCCTCTCTTTTTTTTCCACAACTTTCCATTTCCACATTTGAATTTCATGCTGTTACAGTGTGTTTCCCAACAAAACTTTATATAATTGTTGTTAATCGTCTGCCATGTACTCTAGGTCATTTAATAGAGGTGCTAGACACCCTTCTGAGTCTCTTCTTTACAGATGAGACTCCACTCATCCTGCTTGGTGACTTCAACTTGCCATCAGACAAGCTGCATTTATCCTGCCTTCTTCCACTGCTATCTTCATTTGACCTCAAACTTAGCCAGTCTCCTCCAACGCACAGGGCAGGCAACATCCTGGACTTGGTGTTCACCAGACCTGCTTCAGTGACAGGACTAGAAGTAACATCTCTCCACTCCGCTGATCATCACTTTCTGTCCTTTTCCCTCTCTGTCCCTTCCAACAATCTCACCCTGGCTTGGCTGCCACACACACCTCCATGACCCATCGTAACCTTATCGCCATCTCTTCCTCTTACCTTGTCTCTTCTATTACTGCTGCTCTTCCATCTCCTGACTCTTTTTCTACTGACTCTAGCATCAGATCTTTGCAAGTCCCCAAGAATAATTTTGTCTCCTTCTTTAAGAAGGTCAATATGATATGCCACTCCTTTTCTCTGCCCTCTGAGGACACCATGTGCCCCCAGAGCTCATCTCCTGCATCTCTAACCTGCTTCTTTCCTTCAGTTGCTGATATCCAGCAGGCCCACAACCTGTCCACTTGACAATCAGACAATCTCCCTGGAACTTCTAGCCTTCATCTCCTCTATCATCATCATCTGTATATCTCTCCCATAACCAAATTCAGAACCCCAAACAGTCTAGCTTCAAACCAGCACACTCTACTGAATCTGCACTCATAGCAGTCCTGATTCTTCTTGACCTGTCTGCCTCATTTGATACTGTCAACTGCAGTATACTTACATTCATTCTTTCCAACCTTGGTATCTCTGGCACTGCATGGAAGTGGTTCCAGTCCTACCTGGAGGAACGCCTATCGGGTAACATGGAGGGGCTCCCCATCCACACCATGCAAACTCTCCACAGGTGTCCCACAAGGCCCAGTGCTTGGTCACCTTCTGTTCTCTCTCTACACCCGCTCCCTGGGAAATGTCATTACTTCTCATGGCTTCTCTTACCACTGTTATGCTGATGACACCCAACTCATTCTTTCCTTTCCTCCGTCCGATACGCAGGTCTTGGCTCAGATCTCAGCATGTCGACCAGACAGATGGCTGTTCTCTGTTCATGTTGCAAACTTGGCTCGATCATGCAGATTTCTACTTCACAACATTCAGAGAATTCAACCATTTCTCTTGAGGGAAGCTGCCCAGGTACTAATCCAGTTTCTTGTCATCTCAAGACTGGACTATTGCTACTCTCACCTGGCTGGTCTTTCCATGCATGCCATCAGGCCCCTGCAACTTATCCAGAATGCAGCAGCTCGTCTTGTCTTCAGCCTCCCCAAGTTTAGCCATGTCACACCCTTGCTCCAAACCCTTCACTGCCTTCCTGTAGCAGCTCGTATCAGATATAAAACCCCGATGCTGGCCCACAAAGCCAGAAACAGTCCAGCTCCTTCCTACCTGATGGCAATGGTTAAGGCTAGGTATGCACCTAGAGCTCTTTGTGCAGCCCGACTTGACTCGCCATCATCCAAGAGGCAAACAACTGGACTCTTCTCTGTCCTGACACCAAGGTGGTGGAATAAACTTCCCATAGAGTCGCTTGCTGTCTTTAAACGCTGGCTAAAAACTCATCTCTTCTGCCAGCACTTAATTGAGCAGTGACTTTTGTATTTGTGAATTATATTTGTCTTGTGCTCTCAGCTTGTCAGTAGTGATTATTGTAGTTATTGTCTTGCTGTCTAGTGTAGAAAGTTTTGTAATTTTATAATTGACATTACTCAATTAGTAATATTCTAGTTTGAGTTCTGGAATCCTGATCCACCTTAACTAGCTTCAGATACTCCAAAAACATTGACTAAGCACTTTTGTAAGTTGCTCTGGATAAGGGCGTCTGCTAAATGATTTATATACTGTATTAAGTTGTTTTAAGCACACCTAATGTGTTTTAAGTGTTCAATTGAGCAGCTCAAACAAATAGATTTAAATTGTATTAGAGAAGTGAAGAAACATGTCTTGTATACATAATATGAATTAAGTAAATATAGTTATTTATTTTAGTAATGATTTATTGCAAATTAGTGGTTCCAAAAAAACATAACTTGCATATACTTCTTTTTTACAAGGTGATCAGTGATCTAATCACATGAACCATCCCAAAGATCTACATAACACCAACTATCACACCCATTGACATTTGTACAGGTATGTGCTTTGGCCACAAAACATGTTTGTTAAGTATTAATTTGGCTTCTTTTAATTGGCCGTGGAGGCACGCCTATCTTATTTAATGTGTATGAAGATTTTATTTTTGTTGTGGAAATAGCTTTTCCTGCATTTTATTTCAGTTAGTTGTCATTGTCTTCATATTTTTCAAGTATGTTTATATTATTCCTATTCACGTTAATGTCCTACAGGTAAATAATTTGTCAGGAACCCTAACTTTTGCAGTGTGCATTTTCATAGTTGCACTATGATAAAGATTTCACCATCCAGAAATTTCACAGGAATAAAAGGTTTGTTTTTACAGTTTCTTATGACACTGAATTATCTTCCACCATATAATTTAGTTCATGTAAGCCCAATGTTGACATACACACTTCTAACGGTGATTATAGCTTAACTATCAAATTTCAGAGTAACTGGTAACATTTCTTTTTCATAATCCACATGGATCATAAATAATTATGAGCCTCTCTCCAGTAAAAAACAGGTCCCTGTCCCTAATCTGTACTACAGGTGTCATGTGTGGACCAGTATGGCAGACTCATTGACATATGGTTTAGTGGCCAATGTGACATCTATGTATGTACATCTATGACACACCACCCACCACAAGCTTCTACTTTTAACATTCTTGATTACTCATAATTCTGTTACATAGGGTATGTAAAAAAGCAAGTCATGATTTTAAGATTTTATTTATAAAAACAAATAAAATACAAAAACACTTAAAAAAAAGTTTCCATAGGAAAGCAGTATGAATGCAATCCCATCTCTTTTGTATCCATTTTCAAATGCATCATGACCATAAATAATACTATTATTATCATTGTTATACTACTATACTAACAAAAATTATCTTAAAAGTAAAGAAATGAGTCAGGAATGTCTATGCTTTTTGTGACTGGTCAAGAGAAAGAAAGAAAAGAAAAAAAAAAAAAAAAGAAAAAAAAAAATCATGCCAAGCTCCTAAATACAGTGGTCAGTTGTAGTGGTTAAATACTGTATATTCAAATTGCATTGATTTTGATGGTGTAACTGACTCAACATATATAAAAGGGGGCTCTAAAAAAAAAAAAGCAATAGACCACTATTGAACACAGTAAAAGAAAATCTTCTCTCCTATTCCCTGGTTAAATAACTGTGTAAAAAGGCAGCAAAGACATAATATTTAGGATTGAAGAAAAAAAAAAGTCAATTTCTGCATCTGCAATATTCTTGCCACATGCTCCAGTTAAACATTTTTGTGCTAAAATGTAATGGATGTTTAGTAACACAGGGCTCCAAACGTTTCATTATTAGAGAACCACCACCAGAGTCTGTTTATTTGATGAAGCTTCTGTACTGAATTTATGTACTGTATCCATGTTGACTTAGCGGACACGAGTAGCACAGGGTTTAGCAGGCAGCTTCAGGGTGCTTTCACGCCCACAGTGGCCTGGCATGTTCCCAGGGCTCTGCTCCTCCACCAGAGCTGGCATTCCCTGGGCATGGATCTGCTGCATGCACTGCCTAATATATGATAAAGAAAAATGTCTTCAGTTCATAAGACTGCACAGATGGATTCAGCAGGAATATAAATTCAGTGCCAGAAGCACCAGAGGAAATCAGAAGTTATGAACTCACCAAGCTGATCTGGACATGACGTAATGGATGTCAGGCTTTTGGAAGCCATTAAAGGTGGATGAGGCGGCTACAGTGTAAGCACCCATGTTTTCAAACAGTAGCCAGTCCCCTACCTGCCGGTCAGGCAGGGTACACAGCTCCACAATGCGATCCAGGCCATCACAGGTAGGGCCCCAAATACTGCAGGGGTACATGCGCTCATCAGGCTTAGGTTTCTATGGAGCAAAACCAAACAGCAATGTTTTTTAATCTGTGCAATGATAAAAAGTGAATTTGCTTGCCACATGGCATATTAACTTTTATTAATAAAAGCAATGTTTATTCATACCTTGTGCACAATGGGTGTCACATGTGCATGATCAAAAAGGATGCAGTTGAAAGATCCATAAACACCATCATTCACATAGTACATTAGAGTTCGATCACTGGTCCCATCATCTTCATCTGCATTAACAAAAGAAAAAAAGTAAGACTCTGCTGTTTCAGAGATATAAAATTACAAATTACAGAAGGCAACAGAAAGTAGAACCTTACCATCAGAGCCAGTTAGCTCCTTCATGTTGACCTTTTTAGCAATTATGTTGACAGCTAGCATGTATGCAGAGGCTACATAGAATCGACCAGGCTCAGCAATTATTCTCACGCCACAATCTGCAGGAAAGTACTTATCCAGTGCAGGGTTGATCACAGCAGTAATCTACAAAAAAAAAAAAAAACCCATTTACTTCACTGCAAATATGTAACAAAACAAAAACAGCTCAATGCAAGTAGTAAACTAACCTCCTCAAACTTCAGCTTGGAATCATCAGAGCCAGGGAAGCCACCACCAATATCCAGAAGGGTCATATTATAGCCCAACTCAGCCTAGGGAGATTGTAAAATTCTGTTTAGTAATGCAGCACCATCAGACAAGCAAATGTATGAAATTTGGCTCCACTTACCCCCATGTCAAAGACACAACGTGCATCTGCAATGGCTTGGGTGTACGTCTCTGGGTCGGTGCAGCCACTGCCTACATGGAAGCTGACTCCAATGATGTCCAGACCCAGCTCTTTTGCCCGCTCCAGAAGCAGCCTGCTGTTTTTCAGCGTCGCTCCAAACTTCACACTTAGCCTACACACTGCCTTAGAGTCATCTGTAGCTATACGGAGCACTAGTCTGTATGAATACACAAATAATGGTTAGAAGGACTTTAATATGCTTGAGGTTTTGTTATGTAAACACAATGACATAACTGCAACTTCAAACAGGGAAAGTGACTCACTTGGCATTGTCGTGGCTACGAGCGACCTTCATTAGCTCCACTTCACTGTCAAAGGTCATCATTTGCACTCCATGTGCAGAAGCATACTTGATCTGTGACACCTGCTTACAGGGGTTGGCATAAATAATCCTACTAGGCTCCACCCCCAGAGATTGTACCAGCTGGATCTCAGTCTAAAAAGAAATACAGAGAAGTCATATTTTCAACTACTACATTATACATTTCTTTCAAAAATGACTACATGAACTTTAACACATTCACAAACCTTGCTTGCACAGTCAAAGCCTGCTCCCATTGTTGCCAGTGTATCTAAAACAGCCCTGCTATCATTACATTTCACAGCATAGAAAGGTGTGACACGAGGCAAGGCACGTGCCCATCTAAGGTGCTTCTTAAGGACATCCCCCAGGTCTGCCACAAAGAAAGCATCCTTGTCATCCTATAGGAAAAACAAAACAAAATTGTTAAAAAGCAAAACAAAAAGATATACATGCTACCAATACATAATTTTTTTTTTTAGATGTGATAGAAAACATACCGATGAGGTGGACTCGTTGATTTTCTGTTCAACGATGTCCCGTGCGCAGAACCCCTCCTCCAGAAAGGTGAATTCAAAGTCGTTGAATGAAGTCATGGTCACAAATAAGATTCCGATTGCAAAAGAAACTACAGAAAGAGAAGTCACTGTGTTAGGCTATCTCTGCTAAAACAGCACAGTCAGCAAGGGCTGCCCTCTGATAATTTGGCATGGACTGATCTCTTGATAACCATGACACTGCACCTTATAAAATGGGTAATACCCAATTTGACACAGACATCAATTCATTAATTACAATTTATTTAGCCATTTTAAAATTGTGTGATTGGAAATATTTCAAGGAAATAAAAATTACATAAATTAAGTATTTATAACAACAACACTTTGTTAACCTAAAACCAGAACAAAAACAATATGGTTTCAGCACTTCATTCTTTTAGAACTAATGAAATATATATTCATAGGAAAAAATTTTAATCACTATGTAAATGTCATCTTTGAAAACAAATATAACTTACTTGGACAGAAAGAGATGGAATTATCAAATGTCAGAGGTTCAGCGCACCCAAGGCGGCTCCCCAGTGAAGTTAAATCCTTTCAGATAAGCCTCAAGGCCAGGGCCAGTGTGTGCTTTGCTCAAGCGTGTGATCTGAGAAGAAGCACAAGAAGCAGAGTAAGCTTCAAGCTCTCTCTCTCATTATATATATATATATATATATATATATATAAATAATGTATATGTACATAAATGTATTTATGATTAACTATTATAGACACCATCGTCGCATTGATGCTTGCCAAAAGAAAAATAGGAAATATGAAAAGAAATATCACTTATTTTACTATTAAGGCAACCCATACGTGGCCCAACACCGGTAGAGTAAGAGTTGGCTCTGGATCAATCCCACTCCCACCAGTGCACTATATAGGGTATAGAGGACACCAGTCCACATTTTGGGATCGACTCTCAGTCAGCATGGCTCTCAGTGGTTCACCACTAGGCGATGAGCTATTATTTGAAGCCCAATAAGAGAAGTGCTACGCAGGCATTAACCTGGAGAGGCCATAGCCGTGAATACCCCTTTCAGTAGCATTACTCGTACATTTAAAAGGTAAAAAGAGTTCCTTTAAATTTTTAAATCATGTTTATGGCTTATGTACGAGAGAACCGATGCTTGTTGTAATACATGTTCACTTTTACAACATTTTTGATTAAGTAATGATGTAGCCCATGTAACATCCGGCCACGTGTATGAATAAATCATCACTATTTTATATATTAAAAATCTAGCACGCTGTAGAAAATGGTTAGATGGAGCAAAAGCGGTTACCTATTTGTCCAGGGATTAAACAAATTCAACGACTATCAAAGTTACCACAGTAGTAAACTGATAACTTGGTTTTAATGTTGCAAGCGGATGTCCCGCCAGACTAGCCGGGTTTTTTTTTTTGTCAGTTTGACTGAAACTCTATCTAGCAGATGCACTGCCGATTCAATATAACGGGTGTACTAGTAAAAAAAACACAACCATAATTTAGATTTCTTTAAACAGTTATGAGCATCTTGTCTTGGTGTTATTCAGAAAAACGCGTTTTAAACCAGTTAGTGATAGCACGCTTTCAAATCCATTCACTACGCTAGCGTGCTAACTTTATAACTAGCCATGCTAGCCTGCGCCTGTGTGTTAGCCAGAACAAGGAGGTGTAGAAGTAGAAAACTATTATTCCAGGTTAGTTACGTACCTTAAAAAGCATTTACAAAGATTTTTGCCCATTAGACCAGAATCGGGGTATAGAAATGTCAAAAGTCCGCGTTTCTTCGCCTACTCAGACGGCGTGCTCTGCTCTGAATGAGGCCAGTGATGCGCCGGCATCCATTTATAGTTCAGAGGTTTCCAGGGCAACACGCCAGCTGAAACCGGCCTTTCCCCTGCCTGCGAACCGGTTCTAGCTTGTTATCAGCCTTCGCGCGCACCAGAGTCTCGTGTGAGGTGAAGGCATGTTTAACAGCCCATTCACAAAAGTGACTCAAGTAGAGTTTAACCCCTGTATGTGTTAGTTTTTTCTAAATGACGCGTCTTTATGAAGTGTGTCTATAGAATATATGTCAGAATGTTTTTTTAAATACAGGTCCAGTAATGATTTCATAGTTTTAGTTCTTATTTATAACTAAAAATACTAAATAAACTTGGTTTGTTAACATATACCTATTTACCAATTTCTTATCTATATCACACAACTGTTTTTCTCAGAAGACATCTATACATGGTATGTTTCCAGATGATCTAAAGGTTATGAAAGCCGATAAAGACATAATAATGTATAGGTAAAGATGTAAAATAGGTAATAATGTAAAGAGGTGACCCTGTTGTTAACCCATCGATTAAAGCCGGAGGACAGGAAGGACATACATGCAATTTTGTTGTATTATGTAGATTTGTTGTTCTTTATGTTGTAGCACCTTGGTCCTGAAGGACCGTTGTTTCCTTGTGTACTGTATACTACTGTATATGGTTGAAATGACAGTAAAATCTGCTTGACAAACATGTACAAGAAAAAAAACAAGACTTGTAACAAGTTGACAGCTTTATTTAATCCTCAGGGCAATATTATGACGTACAAGATGCAATAAGGTAGTCATTTCAGGTTTCATAACGCATTTAAAATTAATGTTAAAAATTGACTATTCGAAGCCTTTGCTCATGCCTTGCAATCAACCATCTTGATCAGAAATGCATCTCAGAACCCTAGGTATTTTTAAAATCCTGTGCCTGAAGCGACAGCTTTTTTCTGATTCTGATGTTTGATGAGAACCCATATTTATATGGTTTTATTTATCTCATTGCTTCAGTTTAAAGTGGTTATTGGGTGCATGTTCAGCCATCTCCTGAATCAGAATTTCAGGCATAACTGAAGAAGATATGTTCCTGACTAACATACAATTTTGGTAAATTTGATGACGGTCCAAACACTGTTTTCTGCTGAAATCGTTTATTATATTTGTTGGTGTTAGTTTTATTCTGCATGTACAAATATACAGGATGCTTCTGGGTCAGAGCAATTCTAAATTAAAATATTTTCTGTTCAGATACCCCTCTCTAAGATTTTTAGTTTTAAATTAGAATTATTTTGGGGCATTATTTCCCTGTATAAAAGCCTATGGCATTTTATACAGGGAAATAAAATAAGATTTTTTAATTAGATTTTTGAGTTATTTTTTAACACTGTTTCTGAACATAAATAAAATTAAATTAATAAAAATGACACCATTTAGATATGCACGCCTTTCAAAATAATGTACTACTCATCACACCACAGGAAGTTGAAATCATCTTTCTAGTGGTTTGAAGAAGTGAAATCATTTTGTAAGTGACTGTTGGTTGGTTATTTAAAACCAAGAGGGAGAAGTATTATATATAAACCATGCTGTGCCAAATATGTAAATTATAATAAAATTATGCCATTTTGTCCTTAACGTTATTTAGAAACAGTATATAGTATGTGATCACAACTTTTAATGGTCATGGCAGCAATATGTTTAATATATTGCCCAGCACAGCAGATTTAGGTTGTAGATTATTCTCAGCTGACACATTATTATTAGTTCAGTAGCACTTGAACTCAGAAATTTATTAAATTGTGGAGAACATATAAAGGTTACAAGATTAGAGATAATTTGTTGTTAATGTGTATAATATTTGGTACATACGACAGCGCTGCAATTCTCAAATCTGTGTGACACTAGTGCTGGCTGTAGCATAACAAGTACACAATTATTACCATCAAAAAGTGGATTATTTGCCTGGTGTATATTTTTCCTTACCCAGTGTATGTTATAAAAGATAATGCCCCACCCGTTGGCTGTCTAAATGGGAAATGTTTTCTCTCTAGTACCACTGATTTACTGATGTGAATATATTCAGAAAGTGTTTTACACAGACACACACACATCTTCAATGTCTGTTCTATATCTGGAGGCATGTTCTTATTAGCAAAGCTTATCTCTAAACAGTTATTTATTTTCTTTAACAATTAACAGTCTCTAAAATGCAAGCAAAGTTCTAGGTCTAGTTTGTACTTTAACCTATGATGCTGTCACTTGATAGTGTTCAAATCCATAAGTGTAAACAAGATGGATCGTACAAATTTAGCATGTTTTGTATGTGTATATCATATATGTATGTACAAAGTCTTAAATCTGAGTCCTCAGTACTGAGTCTGAAAAGTGCATTTGGTCTCTATTTATCAATGTTTCCATTTTAGGCATAACATAGGAAACTTCATGAGGCATTACGCTACATTGCTTTAGCGGTGGCTGTGAATATGGCTTCCAGGCATAAATGTGCTCATGCCAGACCGTTTCTAATCTGTTCCTTTTTTGCCACTGTCTTTCCAGACAGAGATCCTGTGATCTTTCTCCAAACCAGAGCATGAGGTCATGTTCTATTACTAGCTTCAAACACTAGGACGCACATCAGCTGTAATGAATAAAAGTTGGAGGATGAGAAAGAAGATGATCTGATTTTGTCAGAGCCTATGAAGATGACACATGCTGTTGGTTAAGTTGGTCGAGGTGATGGGACTGAGTCAGAATTTCTGTTATAGGTTGTAGGTGGACTTAGCTTTGTGCTATGTGCACAGTGTAAATGTACCTGTAGTTATGTATGTGACTCTTTATTTCTAGCAACTGCCATAGCTTCGAGCTAAAACAGCTCCTAGAAAAACATTGACAGTACCATTAAACTAAATGACAACAAATGCCCAGACACTGCCATACTGGTTCCTGCATAGTTTCCATACAGCAACAAAAGGGTCACATTGGTGATGTTTACTACACATTAGAAATTGGGACGAATGACAACAACGTTTACAGCCAGCTTAATACAATGAAGTTACGATATAGGGAACTTTTTTCAGAAATACAATTAGTGGCTCAACAGTTGCAGAAACATAAGTTTGCAGAAACCTTAGTCACATTTATATGTGGGCTGTCCCTTAATTGTTGCACTGTATAGAATGCTGTAGTGTTACAGTTTCTCTTTAGTGGAACTAAAGGGCCTAAACCTGTTCCAGCATGACAGTGCCCTTTGTGAACCAATGAGGTCCATAAAAATATGGCTTGCTAAGTTGGGAGTAGAAAAACTTTAGTGACCTACACAGAGCATGTGTCTTAAACTGAACGCCTTTAGGATGAACTAAAACTACGACTGGACCCTGGACCTCTTTACTCAGCTTTACTGCCTGACCTTACTAATGCACTTGTGGCTAAATTAATACAAATTCTCACAAGCATGCTCCAAAATCTATTAGAAAGCCTTCCCTAAAGAGTGAAGTTTATATTTAGTTGTGATTGTCAGGTGTCCACAAACCTTTAGTCATATAGTGTATATTAATATTAATAAGCTTTGTGTAATCTGTATAAAGGATAAAAATGGATTTGAGTTCGTTCAGCTCCAATTAATATATACACATTATTTTATTTGGCTTCAAGCTTATGTATTATAACCTTCTGATAAGACTGGGACAGTTGGAGATGACGTACTTATCTGTTGTTCGACGTCATTGTTCGGCAGATCTGCTGCTTCCTGTGCTGACGTAACTGCAGATAGCAACCTTTCTTTTTCTTTTTGCCAAAATAGAGCAGTTTAAGAATGGTTGTTGTGTCTGTGTGTGTGTCTGTGTGTGTCTCTGTGTGTGTGTGTGTGAGAGAGAGAGAGAGAGAGAGAGAGAGAGAGAGAGAGAGCGCGAGATTGAGTGTTTTGGTGAATGTAACATTATTATTCATACAGGATACATTGCTCATATATTTCTCACATGAAACCATGTTGAATAATTGGGGTAACAAGTCTGCTGTCAACATTAATCTCCCACTAATGGTAATTGAGGCTCACATTATAGTTAGGGATTTTTTTTGCGCATGGCCTGAGACATTTTTTTTTGTAATCCTTTCACAAGAGACACACAAGAACATGCAGCTATTACTTCACATTACTTGCACACGTGTGTTGCGGAATTTATGACATTTCTGTCCTTGTTTCAAAACAATATACCTGGCAGAAGATTTACTTCCCCAGAACTATTTGGTGTGTGTTGCCCTAAGTGTTAGCTAATTTTACCCTTTTTTTTTTTTTTTGTCAGACACATTCAGACAAATTTGGGATGTACACTTGTCATCAACGTGAGACACACATGGAATAAGCCTTTTCACAAAGAAAACTTCCTGGAATCAACGTCAGAGTAGTTTCTTGGTATAAGGACAACGGGAGGAGACAGAGGAAACAAGGCCCACCCATCTAAACACACCCTCACTCATGCACACACAAGCTCCCGGGTATTAAAGAGCACGTGATCTCGTATACCAGTATGGATGAATGTGCGTCATTTGTTCTTGCACTCCTCCCCATACGTATACACACAAAACTGTTAGGACACAAGCATTTACGAATACAGCTGTTTCAACACGGGTATCTGTGGAAACTACAGCACTACACTAGATTTAACTGGTTAAAGCCAACATGTGTATGGTTAATAAAGACATTTTATCATCTCAAATAGTGCAGGAAAAGTTTTTTAAAAAATGGCAGAGGAATAAATTGTGCTGTGATCTACAGTCAAATCTACAAATCTTTTCCCATGTAATAATTTTAAAAGCACTAATCTTGAACAAGAATCTAAAAAAATCCTCTAGACACATTGGACACATTGAATATCTTGTTATCCTGTATATTTGCTTCTGTTAACTTTTTTACCGCTCTGTGGCACAGTTAAACTGTGTTAAAGTGGCAGACAGTCATTAACTTAGCACAGGTATAATGTGGTGAGTTAATAATTGCTGAAACAGATAAGAGTGAACGGTCAGGGCTTGGGAGAGGTCAGGAGGTCAAGGCAGG
>JAOVVF010000002.1:17975120-17986116 GCA_028565595.1 Duopalatinus emarginatus
GACCTTCCGGTCACGAGACCGGTTCCCTAACCACTAGGCCACGGCTGCCCCTGACTTATAACTTGTAACTTATACTCATATGTGGTTCTACCCCAAGCAAGTGCTGCAAAGCTATAGCATATAATTGTATAGCAAGTCTTTGAATACTGAACAATGATTACAGTTTTTCTTCATTTAAACTAAGAGGCCCAAACCTGTTCCAGCATAACCATAACCCTGTGCACAAAGTTCACTCCATTAAGACCTAGGCTGTGTCCGAAATCGCATACTTCCGTACTGAACAGTACGCGAAAGCAGTACGCGCGTGTGACTAGTGTGTCCGAATGTGCAGTATGCATCAAGCAGTACATGAAAACTTCCCGGATGACGTACTGCATCGGGAGACATTTTGCACTACGCAAACTGTGCACACTGTTCTATCCCATAATGCAATTTGAGCAGCGCAGACGTTTGGAACTGAACGTTTGGAACTAATAATGATGATAATAAAGATGCCAGATCTAGTGTGTCCGAGGTTGTGCATACTGCATGCTCACATACTGGAATTGCGTACTGCTTTAACAGTAAAACAGTACGCACTGCTTCGAATTCAGTATGCACTGCTTGAGTACACGATTTCGGACGCAGCCCTAGTCTGCCAAGGCTGGAGAGGAAGAACTTTTGTAATGAACTGGAACGCCAACATCCTCAAGGTCTCATCACCGAGCCTCAGTGCCTGGCCTCACTAACGATCTTGTGGCTAAATGATAACAAATCCTCACAGCCACACTGTATAATCTAGTGGAAAGCCTTCCTGGAAGAGTGGGGCTTAATATAACAGCAAAGAGGAACTAAATCTGGAATGGGATGTTCAACAAACATAATGAATGTGGTGGTCAGGTGTCCATACAGGGTTGAACCATGGTTCTGGTAAAGTTTAACATTTGCTGATGGTCTGAGACATGCTGTACCTTTTGAATTTCCTCCTCCTCAGCTAACTCCTGTAGCCTCTGCCTCCTCCTCTGGCCCACTTTGGATACAATAGGGTTAAGCAAACGGAACTCCTCACTCTGCTCATCCACTTGGTAGTCTGGATTTTCAAACATCATCTTGAAACGGTCATCACTGAGAATGCTGGCCGTGCCCTGAGAGAGTGACATAAATGAGAGGGTCAGAGCAATGCATCAGCCATATGCCAGTTGGATCCACTGATGACTGTAACGCTGCTAACACTAACATATCGCTCACCTTGGCCTTCTTCTTAGCTTTTCGTGATTCTCTGTCCTCTCCCTCTGCCATCAGCTTCATTGCAAGCTCTTTGTTCACCTTTGGTAGATTCTGTCAGTGTGTAGAAAAAGAAAGATAATTAAAATGAGTAAGAATGAAGTCTGTACTATGACCAGTATAGACTATAAGAAGGTGAGTGTGACATTAATGATTTAAATGAAAATGAAGGTGTTTGTATTTTGTGGAGAACATGCAAGAAACATGCAGTGAAATGTTCCCCAGAAATCAGATCCTTGACAGCTTCTGGTCACTGCAGAAAATGTTATGCCTTACAACTGCACATCAGCCACTAAAGAGAAACTCCATGAGGCGTAAAGAAAAGGACGGCTACGTAGGCCTTTCTCCCATGTGCTTGGATTGTCAGGTGAATACTATTTTTAGCTAATCTGCAGACATGTAGTGATGCCTGGGAGGAGAACTTAAAATACTATCAGTATGACTATATGCAGCATTGCATTAACTCTAATACTTACTGTTAGGACACCCATTTAAAATGTATTCAGGCTCCGGTGTTGTTCAGTGTGGGTTCACTGAGTATATTATATAGCATAAGAAGAATGTTTTCATGGATTCATGGCATTATGCAAAATTTAGGAAGCAATTTACCAAGGTAGATCCCTTTCTGTGCAGCAAATCTACCCAAATTTACACTCATTAAAATGTACATTTATGCCAATGCTAATCAACTAGACACTAATTTTACATGTTTAAACTGGATGAAGATTAGGCTGACAAACGGAGCGTTTATTTATGAACATTTATTATTAATAATATAAAATTTAAGATTATGTATATTAATATTTAACCTGAAATGTAAAAGAAAGTCAGAAAAATATCATTTCAAAACAGATTATATTTTTGACAGTGAGAGAACAAGACAGAAAGAGACAGAAGGAGAGCTAGAGAGAGAGAGAGAGATTGGGATGTCACCTTTATCTGTACTCTCTGGACTCTAGACTCGTCGATTTTCTGACGTATCTTTTCCTTGCGATATTCCTCATAAGCAAACGGATTTGCCATGGTTTTAACCTGGGGGATTACAGTAAATCAGTGACATGATCTCATTTAGAGGAAGACTAAACATCAATCCATTTACAACTCTCTAAATATGAATAGCTATTATTTTAAATACTTGATTACAAAATATCCATAATGCTACATAGACAACAAATAATGACGGCTCACAGTGTCCCACAGTACCACCAGTTAAAAGTATCATGCAAATTAAACAAAAATAAACTGACGTTATTTACTTTTACTCTCACACACAGACACACACCTTGTGGTAAAGTCTGATGTCCATGAAGAAGCCATGCATGTAGGCCCTCAGCAGAGGTGAGCCGATCAAGTGTGTCAGACCTGGAACATTAAAGACGTGGTTAATTATTTTTGAGCCCGAAGCTGCCTTTAAGGTGAACTGCAATTAGAATAAACACACTAACAAGCTGTCTTGTTACTGATACATTTTCCCCACCCCTAATGATGCAAATCGGCTCGCAGGCTTGAATCCGGTTATTGCATTAGGCATCCATGGCTATGGCTGTGACAATAACCATATTACCACAACACACTTCCTACCGCAGTGTTGGGCTCATTACCATCATCACTGCAGTTATTTATTTATTTATAAAATGGATAGGTCACGACGTTGTGCTAAATTTAGCCACCTCGGTAGAAAGTCCATGCAGTATGACTTTGACCCGAAAGCGGATGCAGGCCGTTACTTTAGTTCCACTTTGTTCAAAAGAATGTGACAAAGATTTAAGTAAACCAAGTCACAAAAATCCATACCATGAAAGCCCTATACATGACCAGGAGTCCAGAGAGCAAAATTGGTCATGCTTTCAGGGACGAAGTTGTGGTATACTCACAGCAGGAGTGTTACGTCAGCCCCTGCTATTGCATAAGCAACAATTTGAAATGATTTGTTCGGCCTTGAAGGAAGCAGATGAGCAGTTGGCCCAAATTCGGAGAGAAAATTGTCAAGACAAAAACAGAGCTGTGCAGTTGCTCTGATGGGAGTGAAGCCAAACTGAAGGCAAGAAAAATCTGAAAAAGTGATCTATCAATCTTTATCAATCATATGGTTATATATGGTATATGAAATTTTAAAACAATTTAGAAATACTTCTAACATCAGTCTAGCATTATCTTCTTATAACTAGCATGCCGGAATACGCTAGGATGGCACATGGGTCTAACACAGAAAAAATATTCAATTAATTCCTTATGACTGTTTCCCAATGCTCCTTTAGTATAGGAAGAGATAGGAAACTGGGCAAAAGGGTCATGATGATCAGTTGATATTACAGATTTGTTCCTAATCATTAATAGTAAGTCTTTTGACTTATGCTGACTGTTTAACAGTAATAAGAACATTATGCTGTAGATGCTAGAGAAACAAGAAAACCAAAGACCACAGAATACAATATACCTGGTAAAATGGAGTTAAGAGTTGATGGCTGTGGACAGGACGAGATGTTGGTTGGTATCCTCTACCAACCGAAATCTATCCTACTGAAGTCTATGGTCTAAAATATTTACAGTTACATCATTCAAGAAAACTCAGTCTTTTCATTTAATTGACTGTCTTTTGAAAAATGTCCTGTTCTACAGTCTAGATGCCAACCCAGTATTAATGTTTTAGCAGAACAAACTGAGTCCTTGGAAATAATATTGTAGCAGAGCAGGTCAAAGGATGATGAAAAACTGGAAAAACTAAACAAGCTTATCAGAGCACAGAAACAGCGACAGGGCTAAAGACATTACACCAGGACAGACTTTCATGGATTTTCATTTTGCTGACCCACTCTGTTCAGATTAGCAAGCATCTCTGACTTTAAAAAATTAAAATAGATTATAAAAGTAGCACTGAAGCACTGCTACAAAACAAAAAACAATCATTTTAAAGCATCTTTTTATAGCCAAAAGTGAGTTGAATACCCTGCAGTATAGGATTCCTGGTTCTTTTTCTATGTTCTTTCCACCTTGTGTAAAAGTAAAAGTAAAGTAAACTTAAACTTATAGTTTATTAATAATAATAATAATAACAATAACAATAATAATAATAAAAATAATAGTAGTAGTAGTAGCAGCACAAGGTCACTGCATAGAAAACACATATGCCAAAAGACAACTAACAGGAAAAGGCAAGGAAAATATGTCTGGTTTACATTGTACACAAATTACACAAAGTTTACACTGACTTATGCATGTTGGTAGAACATGGTAGAAGGAGGTGCAGTCATGAATGTCATGTGGGATAACATTACAAAGTTCAGGGATAAGGCACAAAAGATCTGCCCTTCAATGATATCAGTCTGGTCCCAGAAAAAAATGAGGCATGTTCTCAGAGCGATAAGATGGGGCAAGGCCATGTTTAGCTTAGCGAGTGAAGTAGGGGTGTGTATTCGATTCATTGCGAAAAGAGGAAGCAGGGTAAAACTGAAGTACTGAACACTTGTATAAGAGAGAACTTTTGTCATCTGAATTTCTTTAATAAGTTGGAGTCTGGTTTGGATTGTGAAAGCATGAATCTTTCTGGAACAGTATGGAACAATAAAGAGAACAATATTCTGGGACAATAAAGAGAAACGTATCGCGGACATCCATCGATCCATGCAAATAGACTTGATATTTTAAAGGTGTTGATGGTATGGGATCTAGTACTCAGTACTAGTACTGTAACAGTGGCGGTAGAGGATGTATGTTTACCAATGGTTAGACAGCGGTATTAATCAGAAACATAAAATATAAAATGACAGACAGTAAAAGTGTGCCTGCCTCTACTGTGGAAAACCACCAACAAAGAACTGCTTACTATAGAAAATTTTAATCCTGTCGACTCTACTAACACCCCGAAATATTAATTCCATTTGACTATTCAAATATTTAAGACTGTTAATGAATCTCTCCAATTGTTACAAAAGATTTCATAAATATTGGCAGGGTCATAAGACTTAATCTGGAGTTTTTAGAACAGCTGCACCACTTTCCACAACTTATCCAAGAGACGGTGTACACAGTATGCGTTTGTTGCTCTGTTGCTCAACATTGCTCTGTTGTTGTTTTCCTAAATACCAGACAGGGCAATGCTTTCAGTAGTATTCCTGTGTCACTGGTAATCAGGAAATGTCATCACAGTGCTGCAAGCGGTGCCACAAGACCCCACATACTTTTAAATTACAGGAATAGAAAGGGAGCTTTTTGTTAGCTCGTATTCTGCGAAAAGATGAGTCGATTTCTGGCCTGATTTAGATCAAAAGGTGTGTTGGAGCGTAATGGGAAAGTTTTGGCCTAAGCTAGACATCTTGTCACCATCCTCATAGTTCATTCATAGACATTTTATTATATTATAGATATTTAAATATATTTAGTAGTAATTAATATTTTCAACATTTATGGGAACAAACAATACAATCAAACTTACCAAGGTTATCCAGGTCTTTACGTGTAACAAACTTGTAGTCATCGTAGACCGTACTCTCTGGGTTCTCCTCCAGTTCCTCAGTCAAGTTATCCAGGAAAGAGCACCAGCGAGGTGCAGGACCCAGTGCCTGAAGGACAATTAAGATGGCGATGACATAATTAAGATGTTACACAGCAATGATGCAACACTCTGCAGAAACTGATTTGTAATAATATAAGATGGTCTGATATCTGGATGTCTTTTCATTGTGAGTTTTTGTTGCCTGCACACCTTATAAAATAGTCTGCATCATTTAAGATTTGTCTTGCAGACAGGAGGACAAGTGGTAAACTTGAGGTAAACATTTTTACGTCAGCATACTCTGACTACAGTAATCCTCCAGACTAGTAATATCTAAAACAAAGGCAATATCAAAATTTGAGTATCAACAGTAAGAGAAGTTACCACTTGAATTAATACAGGACAACATTGATGAGATTGAGGGTATTTAACCATTTGCTGAATTAAAGACTAGTCATAATGATGTACAGCAGCTCAGGCACATCAAGGCTGTTACGCCCTTTTGACCAAAATAACTCTGGTTCTCATATTTAACTGCTTCTTAGAATCTTGGTGCTATTCAGAGGACTGGGCCACACCAGTTTTTACTGGAACCAAAGAAACGTCATCAACGGATGGTGTTACACAGTGAAAGTGGACAATAGTTTTTGACCATTCTTTTTTTCTTATGAAACAGAAAATTGGGAAATGACCCATTATCCTTTATTTTCATTTCCAAATAGGAAGGGTTCCAATAGGTTTAAAACGATTACTGATTAAAACTAAAAATGGACACAATGGACCCTTACATTCTTTTTGATCAGGAAAATCAAATAAAATATTTTAAAAAAAAAGAATAGAATAAGTAGAAATTTAAATGCATGAGACCGGTGTTGCCGGTTTTTTTAATGAGGTTTACCACTACTGCCCAGAAGGTATCATCTCAAACATATAATGCCTTTTTTTCCAGCAGATTTTACAGTGTGAGGACTTGTGCTGTTGCTACAGATGTGTTTCATCTAAAAAGCATGCATGGATCAACTACTGGTGGTAGGAAGACTATGCATGGAGCCTAGACATGGAAGCGTAGGCTCTACTCCTTTACAACTTGCCCCTGAATGGTGACACAGTTCATGCTGAAGAAACCTGACTATTCTTTGGCTTCAACGGGGAACAAATAGTTTGGGTTCCAAATATATTTTTGGTGGAAATGCATAATGGTTCAAAATTAAGTGCACTAACTGGAACAGAATTAATCCCACAGTAGAAAAAAAAAGGCTGTGTTTGTCACCTGATAGTTAAAAAAAAATAGTTAAAAAATAATAGTTAAAATATTAAAATGTGTCTTGAGTATGTTATAATAATACAATAATATCCATAATAATCTATGATTTAAGTTTTAAGATTAAAAAAAAGTTCCCTTATCTTTTGCATTATGGATAAAATAATGTCTCTGTAATTCTCTACTTTTCCTGACTTTCCAAACCTGCATAAAAACCTTTGAATAACCTTTATTATTCATCAAGAGTTGTGTGTACTAACTCTGCCATAAACAAGACTCAGCGATCAGTGTTCATTCTGAATGTTGGAATTAATATTAAACCATGTACTAGTACTTGTTAGCTTCTCTCAACTGTCCTCTCATCTACTTTTTCTCTATGTTGAATATTGACAGAATTTCATCATGACCAGACTTGCTCAGTCTTAATTACTGCATTACACAGAAACAGAATACAGTACAGAAACAGGCAGGTGTGTTCAAGGAAATATGTACATATCAAATGAATGAGTCACTTCTGTGATGCCAACCTAGGTGTTCCTTCTTAACCAACACACAACATTTTGAACAACAGTAAAAGTTTGTAGGTACTCACAGGAATGTAGAAAGTATTCATTTTGGGGTCTTCGTTAGCAGTGAACAGCATACCTGTAAAATGGATGTGAAAAAGGAAATTACATGATTTACATGATAGTTCTTCTTAAAGATGTGCAAATCTGGACAAAAAGCTGTCTTGTGGATTTTTAAACTAATTTCAGATGTTTCTTGGTATAGTAACTATTTTAATCATCTCTGGATGATGAGTCATAGTTTTCCCTCTCGTAGTCTACCGTGAATGTTTATTTGGAAAAAATCTTTCACATCAAGGTCATTATATTATTAAACAACCACAGTACAGGCAGATGATAAGATGAAGGTACTCACCTGATTCAGGGTAAACACACACATCGTTGATGTTGGCCTGTGGCTCGATGGAGGAAAACATCTTGCCCTGAAACGAAGAACTTTTGTTTTGGACATAATCTGACTACATGGTGATATGGGTACTGATATTGACATAGCGGGTGTTGTGCTTACATTGTCTTTGTGCCACATCTTGATGATCTTTGAGTCGGCAGAAATCACCAGATCCATCTGTTTATGGAAGTTGAGGGAGTGGATGGGCAGGCCGTAATAATGGTCTTTCACAAGCAGGGGATGAGATGAACGCAGGTCGTACAACAAAACCTACAGAAGCAATGGGATTGTTACTTATGTACATCTGGGAGTATCACCTGAGGTTGGATTATTAATAGCATTAAAACATAAATTTTCTCTTTGCTTAGTTTTTTTATTTTACATGGGAGAACTGGATTTTCCACTGCTTTTAGATTCACCTCAGGTCACATCAACTTCAATCTGTTTGAATATACAGCTGAACCGTTTCCGATTCTCAGTGTGAAACTTACAGTTCGCTTACAGTCCAAAGATCATATGCAATTATACCAATTACACCATGTTTGATCATCCCATGACCACACTCAATAGGCTTGGAACATAGTTATAATTTCTTATAATAATGCATATTAATATATTAATATAGTAGTAACTGACCTGTCCTGTTGTCGTACCCACAGCCATACCTAGCGAGCCATCGAACTTCAGTGCACTGACGGACGGCAAGCTGTCCACTCTGGAAAGACATGCACATGTGACATATACATATATAAACTGAATAACAATGGCACCTGTTGAGGCGTGGGATAGATTAGGCATCAAGTGAGTAGTTTGTTCTCAAAGATGATGTGTTGATGATGAGAAATGGGCAAGTATAAGGATCTGAGCAACTCCGACAAGGACCAAGGTGTGATGACCATGCAGCTGGGTCAGAGCATTCCTGAAATAAGAGGTCTTTTCAGGAGTTCCTAGTATGCAGTGGTTAGTTCCAACCAAAGTGGTTCAACAAGTACAACCAGTGAAAAGGTGAACCAAAGGCTGATTTGATATGCTAAGACTAGCCCATAAGGTCCAATCCCTCAGAAGATCCATAGAGGGATCTGTGGCTAATGTCTTGGTGTCAGATACCACAGCGCACCATAGAGGAGACACAGAAAAAAAAAATGCTGAATTACAGCCCAAAAGGCTATTGTAATATAAAATTAGGGATTACAACCAGTGGGCTGCAGACTTGACAGCTCTCTGCTTTAGTACTTTTTAAATAAATCAATTCATCATCTGTGTTGATGCTTAATAAACTGTTTAAACATTTATTTACAGAATTGTTTAAATGATGTTTAGTGTGTGTCACATTGGCTCCCATGTGAGAGACCTGGGTTCGATTCCCGATCTGGACAACCAGTCTGTGTTACACCAATAAGGGTCCTTGGGCAAGATTCCTAACACTACGTTGGCCTACCTGTAATACCAGTAACCTTGTAAGTCACTCTGGATAAGAGCGTCTGCCAAATGCCGTAAATGTAAATGTAGTGTGTAATGATTACTATTCACATAAACAATCTGTATCTGCTTGATGACCATCGAGTACATTCATACACTGTTAGCCTCTACATGAAATATTCTATTTATATTATAAGTGGTGAAAACACTAGGTTACATCCACAAAACAAAGTTGTACGAAATGAAACAGGATGAATAAGCCTTTGTTTGAAGTCAGGAAAAAAAAAAACTGTGGGCATGAAAACACCACTGTGGTGACAAATTCTGAGTGTCACATAACCTGTTGTGCCACCTCATCATCGTCGACTAGGAAGAACAAACTGGGCGAGAATCAAACCACAACACTTTATACCCAGCCAAGTGCAGATGCAAGCTTTGGATCACAAGAGAACAGTGTTAAGATCAGAGCTTACTCAGTTCCCTCTGTGACGCTGCTGAGAGCACAGTCCAGGATGCCCACTCGACTGCGCACACGTGGGTCCCAGCATTCTACTCTCCCCTGTGCACAGCAACACAACATGCACAATCAGAAAAACAAAATCAGTCTGAAAAAAATACACATAATCACAATGTAGGAGAAAGTCCACCACCAACCTCTACAGTCCCAGCAGCAAATAAATGATGAACGGGATTGATGTCACATACGTTGAGCTCACTGTTTAGATACAAGTCCATTAAGGCACGAAATACAATAGATAGTCAGAAAATCATGCTGCTAAACTTAGTATGAAAAGTGACTGGTTGACAAGATGACAGATAACAGCCAGTGCAACCCTCAATAAATATAATACATGCTTACAACAGAGTATGCAAGACAATGCAATACAGTACACACTACATCCTAAGCAACAACCACACAGTGGTATTATAGGCCCTCTGGTGGTTTAGTACTTACATTGCATCTGTCTGCAGAGAGTTGAGGAATCGGCCCTGTTCAAGGTTCAGACGGAAAATCTCTGAACTAGAGACAAGCGCAATACAAAACTCAAGTTACACAAGTATCACACAAGAATGATCATGAAGAAAATCATCTAGAAAACTGACTGGAGCATTTTAGGAACAGTATGAAAGTAAAACATATAAGATTCATTAAATCAAATAAAATGAATGTAAAGATTTTAAACATGGCCGAGGTTTAACTAGGAAGTTCACACTGATACAAAACATAATGACAATATTTTTTTGATTGTCAAGTCATAAAGTGTTAGTGTATAAACAGTGAAGAACCAGAAAGACTAGTATAGACCAGACAAAACAAAACAAAAAAAAAAATAGTACAGACTGGTGGTAGGTACATAATGGTATGGGGTTTGTTTAGCTGGCATTCCATGAGACCCCTGGTACATCTACAAATATCTCTGACAGGTGAACACTGGCTGCGTCCGAAGTGGCATACTTGAATACTACCAACTAGTTTGGAGCGAGTATATACTATTTAACCGCTAATCTAGTATACAATTCTAGTATGACAGCGTGTAGTATGCACACCACCTCGGACGCACTCGATCCGCCATCTTACCAACAACCTTTGACCCAAGACGTCACAC
>JAOVVF010000002.1:17994292-18007885 GCA_028565595.1 Duopalatinus emarginatus
ATTATTATAGAAACTGGAAAACTGAACATTTTGGTAGTGGTGGTGGTGGTGGTGGTGGGGGGGTGTTAATAAAATAAAACCTGTACCTTTGTTTACCTTTTGTATATAAATAATGCATTAATTTAGGCAAGGCATTTTGTTATAAAATCCTGTTGATTATTTGTTAAATTGTCTGTGTTTAGGTGACTGTAACAACAGTCTTTAATTACAGTCGATTTACTCTTAAATGTTCTGACTTTACCACTGAACATAAAATGTTCCTCCTTTTTTGATATAACACCATGCAAGCAAAACAAAAAAAATCAATGAGGCAAACACGTCAAGACTATTGTGCCTGTAGTGTTTCGTCATCAATAAGGAAACGACGTCAGCCGATCCTACCTGGTCCACCCAGGTGATGACAGTGTTCAGAGAGTGTGACAGGTGAGAGGATTCTCCTGTGCAGTCATGTGTGTGAGGAGCTGCTCTACCTCTGATTACATGGACAGGATAATAATGCACTAAATCTCCATATGGATCGGGAATTACTATGGACATCATTACTGTAAGGTGGGAAAATGATTATTCTTTACATTTCTCTATAAGCTGTGTAATTAAATTCCTGGTTTAATAATGTTTTAATGTTTTATTTTTCTCATTATAAAAAAGTTCCATACACATAAAGTTGTAAGCCAGACTGAGATGCAGTCAGTCATGCTGAATGGAAATTCTTCTTATTCATGGAATTATGTTAAAAGGTCATTGAGGATGTCATGGAAATTTTCATCCTTAAATGAATCATGAATTTTTTATTTAAACAACCATTGCTGATGGTCTAATCCCTTCCATAAGATTTTTTATGTATATTTTTCTTAGGTTATGATGCAGTGATGTTATTATAAATAATAATATTGATTGGCCGTACATTAGCAAGTATTTCTAATGGCTAAACATATTAGGATTTTTATGGCATAAAGCAGCTTTAACATTCCTATGTAACCAATAAAAGAAAAGGACACATTTATATATTTAACCCATTTAACAGTCAGTTTCAGGCTGAATTTATGCTAGACTGAATGCTGAAATATAGTGAGTATAATGTGTAGTATGTAGTGTTTAGCAAGAATACACAAAAGTATGCTATTGACTCAGGATAGTTACATTTGTCGTATTATTTATTTTTGGAAACACAACCCTTCTAGACAGTGAAGTCAGATGAAATCAGAGGTGACATATAATCTTACAATGACTTGGTAAAGCTGACAAGTTTCTTAGTAAAGTGTTCCTTTCAAATCACGTTTAATGGTTGTAATGAACATATATCACAGCTTTTAAAGTGTGAAGAAGGCCCAGTGGGTGAGGAAGGTATGGCAGACTTCTGGCTGGTTTCAGTGCCTCTGGACAAAGTCAGCTCACAATCTATGGAAAAGCTTAAAAGGGCCACAGTCAAGGCCAGCCTGGGGAGCTACTTCAGATTTCACATACCAGAACTGAAGGTAAGGAGGTGTGGAGTTTGTTTAATGACCAGAGTGGAAAGAGAGAGAGAGGTGGGGGGTGGGGTGGGTGTTGAGCCAGAGATTTTTTTTTTTGTTAAACTTCAGAGGTACTTTAGTTAAGTACTTGTGTAAGTACATGTAGCAGACATGTGGACTACAGCAGCTCAGGGTCATAATGTGTTTCTGTCTTTTACAATAGGTCAACAATTATACTGTATTGATTTTAACAAATATTGTTTAAGGTAGACAAGTGTAGCATAATGTAATTTCTGAAAAACCGCATCTGAAGCACTTATTTTCATTTCTGTCACTGTAGGCCAGTATAAAGTAGACAACAGACTCAGTTTCCTTCTGTGACTTTTTTGAAACTTAAGTCCGCCCTGCTACACTGAGATGTAACAGAATATTGACTATGGTCATACTGAGCCACAATGTTCGCAGATGGGTTACTGTTAAAAGCTGCTTATACATGAAGTACACAACTGAATATAATGTGATTGCTGGTGTTACCAGGTAGGCACACTGGATGTGTTGCTTAGTGTCTCTGATGACCTCTCCAGACTAGACTCCTACACCGAAGGGTAAGTGCATTTTAGAAATCCAGTTTCTGATCCAGTTTCTCATGTTTTTACACTTGACAGCTTGTATTTTCCACAAGCGAGCATGTCATTTTTATTTAACCAATTTGATCTCATGTTTATACTAATTAATTGATACATTCATTATATAGTAAAAATCCTGTTTTATGGATAATCCAGAGGTTTTTTTTTTAATGTAGGTAAATTAATTCCTCATACACATCTGTCTACTCTCTCGTGCCATCTGTGGGAAAATTCACGAGCAACTGTATCGCAATTATCGTTAGCAGAGACACTCAATCCAGCAGGCTCTTGTTTCAGGTGCTACTTCACAAGGTTCTGTGTGTCCTTGTGTTGTGGAAACTGAGCTCCGGGTTTTTCCTTTTCTCCATTTCACAACTACAGTCCTCTATACCTCAGTCAAACTCAGGTTGTAGACAGTAATAATCATTTTAGTTGCATTTTAAGAACATCATAACATAAACATACAAGTTTCCATTTGGGGAACTTTTCCCAAGCATGTAAAACATCTGTTGTTATAATAAAACGTCATGCACACATTATGTTTGAACAGTCTTTAAATGCTTGCTGAGAATATAACCATAAACATAAAACGTTCAGACGCTTTGCATCTCATTCACAGTGTAATGCGGAAAACAACCCAGTGTATGGCAGAGATCATGGAACAATCCGGTGACAAGCTGATGGAGAATGTTCTGGCTAATGGAGGTATATTGGTGTATGGCACAGTCACTATCAGCTCTTAGTGCTAAGCTAATGAGCCCCCCATATTCAACAGGACGAGATCATTAGCTAAGAGCAGACGCAGCAGGTGGCAGTTTCCACTGTTCTCAGCTTCAACTCGGATCCTGTTACCTGTGTATCATAGCATGGTTATTGTGTAACTGAAGTCTAAGAATATTCTTATTTTTTATTCTTATTCTTATTCTTATTGTTATTCTGATTCTGATTCTTCTTCTTCGTATTATTATTATTATTATTATTAATAATAATAATAATAATATATAAATTTTTATGTTTCTCACCAGAGCAAAAGCCACATCGTAAAATTTCCCAGTCGCCACTGAAAACATATTTCCAAGCCTTGCGGGGTATGCTAATGTGTGTCTTTCTTCTACTTTAATTTTGTGCAATATATAAAATAGAGGTGGCAGGACTAGCTGCCACCAGGACCAGCATTGTGTGTTTTAATACTTTTTTTTAAACAATTAAGAAGTATATCATGATGTCATTGTATTATCTCTATTGTATTCAGTCCAAATGTTTCCTTATTTCACCTATAACATCATATCTGATATTTCAGTGGATCTGACTACATATATGACAAATTTCCAGTGGGACAGAGCCAAGTATCCCACTGCCCTTCCACTTAAAACACTCACTGACCTTATTCTCAAGGTATACATCCCACACTGACCTCACACACCATGTTAAGAGAACAGCTCTTTAGCATATTAATATTCATGTGTGCGTATCTGTGTTGGTGGCTGCATGTTTGTGTGTCAGCAAGTGGCCCAGGTCGAGACGGAGCTGAAGTCTCGTAATGCTTCCTACAGTGACGTGAAACTTAGTCTGCAAGCGCTTGAGCAAAAAACAGAGTAAGTTCTCTGAAGTAATGGAACAAAACATGATGAGGTGTGAAAATAATTAACAGGGTCAGTTGATGCAGTCTAGTGTTCAATTTACCAATTAGGCTCACTGGTTCATTATTTTCTGAGTAGCAGCAGTCATGGCTCAATTTTGGGTGAAAGTGAACTATTTGCCTACTGTGTCCAAAGAGGAATGTGACCTCCACATTTAGCCTACATTTAACCCTTTAGTGCACACACACACTAGTGACTACTAGGGTGCCTTGAACACACTTGCCCAGAGCAGGAGGCAGCAGGAGCAGTAGTGGCAGGGGGTGCGGTGGGTTAAGGGGGTTAAGGGCTTTTTTCTCTTACCATTGAATAAAAGGCAAAATAATGACAGATTTTGTCCTGAAAATTGTCCTCTATATAGGATTTTTATTTAATTTAATTTAATTTTATTTAATTTATATATAAGTATTTATAATTTTAAATAAAAAAAATGTATTAAAAAATAATAATAATGTACTAAATACAGTACAGTCTAATATAATAATTTTTAGTATCATGTTGTCGATATTGTTGTCTCCCTCTAGAGGAAGTCTGCACACCAGATCATTGACTGGTATTGTGAAAAAGGAGGACTTGGTTCTTAACTCGGAGTATCTTACCACTTTACTGGCTGTGGTGAACAGGTGAATAGCAAATAGAGCATCGGACATGTTCTGGATAAATGTTAATTTATTAATTCTGTTCTGTAATTGCATGTGCTCGTTGTTTAAGAATACCCACTGCATCTTACATTCCTGTTAATATACCCATTATGTCATATTTATAAATATTTATTACATACTTTATTACACTTTATTACGGATGTAATCCATGCTTTTTCATCTGTCTACCCTTGATATATTGGGTTTTTTTTCTACATGTATGCTAGTAAGCTAGTATACTAGTTCTGCTTTTATATAAAATCTGATTTTATGCCACTGGACAGATCCAAAAAGTATTTTATCGCCTGTTGTGCTGTATGATTGTGTGTGTGATTTAAATTAAATTTAAAACACATTTTAACAGGAAAAGCATTAGGCAGTGGGAAAACACCTATGAATCCATGGCTGAATTTGTGGTTCCTCGCTCCAGCAGGTTAGTTCCTATCATTAGTTCCTGTTTATTCTCAACCCAGTGGACTAATCACCCAGTCACGGCTGGAGTACAGCTCTAGCCGCGGCTCAGCAGGTTAAGTTCGTCCTAGTGTAAAGTTACTGATGGAAAGCAAGCATCTCAGCTCAGTCTGCCTGACTGATATCCATCTCAGTGGCTCTAATTAGCTTGTTTAACGTCATTCTCATTAAGCAGTTGGCCGTTGAAGATCAGGAGTCGTTCACTATGTAGGATGTGCTAGTGACTTGATGCAACATCACCTAATAGCAATGACAACTGTAACAAATTGTAAAAATTTTTTTTTTTTTTTAATTATACTTTATTGCTTAGCTTGTCCTATATATTGGTGATACATCTTTAAAATGTCTTTACAGGAAGTTGCTGGAGGAAGAGGACGCTGGGGTCTTCACAGTGACCCTATTCAAGAAAGCCGTCAACGAATTCAAAGCCAATGCCAGAAAGCACAAGTAAGAACCTTCACCTGATCGCAGACACATTTCAGGTAAATGCATTCTTGAAACCTCAAACAGTTTGTGGGCCTCTATAGATTCACGGTGCGAGACTTCAATTTAGAGGAAGCAGAGTGGCAACAGCAGGAAATGATCCGCCTCAACATTGATAGAAAAGACCAGTATGTAAGTAACATCGTCCACTCATGCAAGAGCAGCACAATGGATAAAATACATACAAGATACAGACTTTCAAGAGCTTCAGGTAATGTTTACATCAATCATCAGAATGGGGGAAAAAAATTTGATTTCAGTGACTTCACACCAGACAGGCTCACACACAGGATTTCATAAAATGCTGGTCTCCTAGGATTTTTACACAGATAGGTGTAAAGAACATAAAACACCTGCTGAGTATTAGTTTTGAGGTGGGAACATTTTAATGACCTAGGAGGTCTGATGACAGAGATAAACAGAATTGTTTAAGTTGACAGGAAGACTGCGGCATTTAAAATGACCAGTTTTTACGACCATAGTGAATAGAAAAATATCCCAGAATGCACAGTGTCAAACCCTGAGATAATTGGGCGTAAACAGCAGAAGACCCTATTATACTATACACCGATCTGTGAATAATAGGAATCTGATACAGTTAAAACTGCCTCATGGAAGACTGGAAAAACAAATTCACTGATGTCACATTTTTCACAGAGATCATATTTCTCCTTATACTGTTGTAAATATAGCCGGAAGACTTGTGTCTGTATAATAAACTGCAATCCTACTATAAAACTGACTGATTAGATAACTGCATGAATGGACATGTTCCTTTAAATGTTCCTATTAAAGTGGCCAGTGAGTGTATGTCTATAGTCTCCAGAGATTTTTTTTCTTTTTTTTTTAAGTGATGTTTGATATGCTTTTTTATCACTAGGGAATACTTGTGCGCTGGCTGAAGGTGAATTTTAATGAAGTATTTGTGGCCTGGATCCACATTAAGGCCCTCAGAGTGTTTGTTGAATCAGTCCTCAGGTAATATTTATAATCAGCACTCTGTCATAGCCATATTCATATTTTTATATGTTTGTATATATGTATTTGTTGGTTTTGTTGTGGGCCAGGTATGGCCTGCCAGTCAGTTTCCAGGCTGTCGTGCTCCAGCCACAGAAGAAGCAAGTCAAACGGTTACGAGAGGAGCTCAACTCTGTATTCACACATCTGGACCCCATGGCTGCAGCTGGAAAACAAGATGTGAGTGTTGTACTACCACTGATCATGCTTCGCAGTTAGAACAGGTCTTTTGGGGTGTCCCCAACATTTACTACTGGTAAACCAGCAACCAGTCATTGCCCCACCCCACCCCCCACCCCAAGATTTATTGATGTGTGTTGGGGTGACCATCAGGTCTGATCCCACAGTTACTAATGTCTTGGTCTCAGATACCACAGTATACTGTCAGAGGTCTTATAGAATCCATGCCTTAATGGGTCAGAGCTGTTTTGGCAACTGGTTTTAATGTTATGGCAGATTGGTGTATGCATCTTTATTAAATAATTTGAAACAATTTCTTCTTTGCCTAATTGACAGCTTTATGGTGGTATTAACATATTAAAATGTTATTTTTTCTTTTTAGGTGGGACTTGACAATGCAGAGGTTAACATTGGACAGCAGGAATACTACTCCTACATCTATTACCCAATCAGCATTAACGTACCGGACTCCAGCTAGCATACAGCGACTAAACAAAAACAGACTTCTCTGTCATGCCCATGTGACCCAGACAAGGATTTCAAAAACGCAAAACCTATGCCATAGGTGTCATCAGGTTTTTCACTGGAGGGTTGGCAAGGCGAATGTAACCAGCAATGTAACACACACAAGGACTGAATTATTCCCAGGCTTGAATACACACTTACCCAATGTGTGTTCAAGTAAAACATAAGCCTCAATTCATGATCATCGTTTTTACTTGCTCAGAAATCTATTCTGTGCGTAGCTGTGGTGGTACAGTTTGTATTCTGCTTATTGTTCAATTGTGTAAATAAGTGTAAATAATCTTTAAAGAATTGAATTGAAAGTGAACTACTTGCCTACTGTGCTTGCACAAAGAGGAAAGTCAACACACTTGTGAACACTAGGGGGCAGTAAACACACTTTCCCAGAGGGGGGGGGGGGGCAGCCCAAACCACAGCCCCGGGGAAGCAGCTGTGGGGTTAGGGGTAAGGGCACTTCAGTCATGTTTTGTATGTTGCAGGGATCGAACCCGGGACCTTCCGGTCACAAAAGCAGGTTCCCTAACCACAAGGACAAAGCCACGGCTGCCCCCGACTCTATACAACATGCAGAAAACCATTGTATGCTATTATATTTAATTTAATCTGGACCTAAAAAGTCAAAAGGTCACCATGACTACTCCATGAGACTGATTAATTGCATTGCATCTCCTTACTGTTTTGTGATTGATTACTCTTTATTTCACAGGAGAGAAAAAAGCAGCACTTTAACTTCATGGTTAGCCCTACGCATAAATAAGCAGGAGGTTCTATTGTAGCAAGATGATGAAATTAATAGTAATAATGTAATTTAACACACTTTTAAAATGTTTGGTGTTTGCCATAATATCAGAAACAGCACTGTTTATTAAAAAAGGTTGTAAATTGAACTGACAGTACTGTGTGTGTCCACCAGAGGGCACACTTCATTAAAATTTTGGTACCTCAAACTCACTACAATACTTGTGAGTGAATCTAGAACTCATGTTTGTTCTACTAGTGTGTATGTACAGTACAATAAGACAATGTACTGTACAATGTCTAGGCACAGCTCCTTTATTCATTTATTTAGAATATATTCATGTGCTTTAGATGAAAAGCCAAAGCCTTAAAAACGTAATCTTGATGTAGGTATAAAATCTTTTTAGCAGTGTGAAAAAGAAGTAAAGACTATAGCATGCTATAATGCTAGAGCTGTGACTCATCGTGGGTCAATCTGCTTATTAATTAACTAAATATAGGATGTCATAAAAGCAAATGGTCATTTTCGGGAACTGACCTATTCAACACAACACAGCAGACTGTAGACAGACTTAACCCCTTAAATACCTGCCATACTGTTCAAATTTTCCTAAAGCAGGGTATTCATTAACTCCTATGAATTATTCAGTCAATACATTCAGTTTATTGGAAACTGTTTAGTTATGAGACTGAGGAACGTTCATACGGACCCGCAGAAATGTGCATAGACTTTAGTAAGTAAGTAAACAAACAAACAAGAATAGATAGACAGATCGATAGACTGATTGATAGATAACTAGTTATTCAAACAAAGAAACAAATAAATAAGTAAACAAAGAAACAAATAAATAAATAAACAAACAAACAAACAAACAAACAAACAAACAAATAAATAAATAAATAAAGCAGTAGATGAGTTTGCATTTTATTTTTTTCCTTAAGAGGAACTTAAGGGACCGACAGGAACTCTAAACTGTGTAAAGAATAAAGGCAATGTTTTTTTTTTCTTTTTTTTCTTTTTATTTAAATGAGGAATTAAAACTAAACTATAAAGGCTTTTAGGGTTTTTTTCTACATTTAGTTTCTGTCAGCTTTTATGTCGAACTTATGTTGAGTTTCCTTTTATCTCATTCTTCATCTCCTGCACAGAAACATTGACAACAACATCAGAGCCGCTTTACAAAATCTGCCTTCCATGAAGGGGCGGCACGGTGTGGGTGGCTGCAGGTAGAAAGTTTTTTTTTAAAAGGGCAAGCCTTAGCAGATGAACTGTATTACAGTAAGAACGAGGAGACAGGTGTTGTACTTCATACATACAAAAATCTTTGAAGTAACACAGCTTGGGTGGCTTATAGTTGGATCTAGAAGAGGATTCTTTTAAAAGAAGGAATGGACGAACAGGCTGGATCAGACTGGTACAGTAGCATATTATTAGTTATTATAATTTTTGTTCATTATCTGTAAAATAATTAGGTTTCATATATTTTTTTTTGTCTTGGTCATGTTCAGAAAACGCTTAGTTATAATTTTAAGACTAGTCTCTCAGATAAACTGCAGATAGCTACAGTAACATAATAGAGGTATTCAATTCCTGTAGTAGGTTACAATCTAGAGTTGCTTGATGATTTATTGGTTACTGAAATATCTGTGAAAGAATGAAAAGATTAAAAAAAAGCATTAAACCATATCTCACACTGAACTGACTCAAGCAGGCAATTAACTAATTTAATCCCATTCCCCCACCCCTCACCCTTCTTATACAAATAGAGATAATAATGCACCCTTGATACAAAACATAGTACAGTTATATCTGCACACACTGAACATGTTATTAGATCCACAGTCAATACTGTGCTTTTTATAAAAACAGAAGTGGAAGGATTGTATAGTAGCTAGGTAAAAGGATTAACCAAATTAAGCTAAACTTCATCCTACACCTTTTTGGTCAGTATTTTTTGTTCTGATTGTCATGCCTATTAACTGACATGGTTTAATTGTTGTGTTTCTCTTTTTATTTTAAATAGGTGTATACATTTCAGAAATGAAACAAAATAAATACATTGAATGTAAAAACAACAAACAAAAAAAAAACCCTTCTATAGCCCATATCCTGATATAAATTAAGCACCACTTTTAGTTCAAATAGGGACAACTGTTCTAATTGTGATTTTTTTTTTTACTATGTAAGTAAAAATAGATAAATGTTCAAAGAATATGAGGACAAGTTTTTAATTAACAATAGAAAAATGTCTGTCTGTTACATGATATCTGTTACATTTTGTGTGGCTGGCATAATTAAACATATATAATAAATAAATAAATAAATAAATAAATAAATAGCTGTATACTGCATATACTAGTACATCTGAGACCACTGTGACACATAATAATAATAATAATAATACTTTATTTTTATAGCACTTTTCTGAACACTCAAAGACGCTTTACGTGCAACAAAAGATAAAAACAAAATCGTTTCCATATTAATAGATATAGTATGCTAAGCATACAGTACGCTTACAGGCTCTCGGCTGTCTGCGATTAGCAAAACATACAAAGTGCAAAAATAAACAAAATATTTGGACATGTTGTGTGAGAAATGTCAGTTACTCAATATTATTATTTGTAATGTAACACATATACAGAGTTTTATTAGAAAGCTTTCCCACACAGAGCATCTAGTCATGATTAGGGGCGAATGGTCAGATATGAAAACTGGCTGTGAGTAAGCAGTCAGATAGGTAGCTCATGAGATAAGGAAGCACTGCAAGCATTACAATAACCGCAAGTCAGTGCATTTGCAATGCTTGTTAATTCTTCCAGTTTATATTTGGGGAAGTAGAACCAGCTAAATTTGTTAGAAAATACAATGCAGAGTACAAACAAAAATAATAACTACAGGAATGGGATTAAAAAACACTCCTCTTAAATAATATAGCAGAGGAACTGTCTGAGCCAGAGTTTACACACCATGCAGAGTGCTGACATTTTTGTTTTTTAATGTTTCTTGGGGAATAGTTGTAGGGTTTGAATTCAATAAAAAAGTAACAACTGCAACAACCTCAACATCAACAGCTGCTCCATGCCCAAATACAGACACACATGCAGCTATTAAAGCAATAATACATTTAATATGCATCTTATTCCACACTAAAGATGTTTAATACTAATGTACATTACATTGTATAGTAGCTGTTTTACCCTTTATCTTCTATCTTTTCTTTCTACAGGATCTCTGCAACACCAGAGGATTATTCTGACTATTCTGAACCCACAGACTCCAGTGAAGTGTGTGAATTTATTAACTATAAACATGAAGTAACTTACCAAATTTACTCTTTCATTTGTGCACTCGGACTACTGGGCAACATTCTAGTCCTTGTCACATATGCATTTTACAAAAAAGCCAAGACCATGACAGATATCTATCTAGTAAACGTGGCTATTGCAGATCTCCTGTTTGTTCTTGCCTTGCCTCTGATCATATATAACGAGCAGCATAACTGGAGAATGGGTACCTGGGCTTGTAAGGTGCTACGAGGAAGCTACAGCATGAACCTGTACAGCAGTTTGCTCCTGTTGGCCTGCATCAGTGGAGACCGCTATATCGCCATTGTTAAAGCAAGGCGTTCCTTTGGTTTTCGCTCCAGAGCTCAGATATACAGTCGTCTCATCTGTACGCTAATATGGCTATTCGCAATTGTATTGTCAGTGCCAACATTCATGTACTCCAAACTAGGACAAGATGATAATAATGGAACTCTAGAAATTGAGTGTAGCTTAACATTTGAGTCAAATAACACAGCACAGCTGATGAAGATCCTCCTGCCTAGCATGCAGGTGTCCGTGGGCTTCTTCCTACCTCTGCTAGTAATGGGTGTCTGTTACTGCAGTGTCATTTTCACTCTACTCAGCACTCAAAATTACCAAAGGCACAAGGCGCTGCGCGTGGTTCTGGCTGTAGTCCTGGTGTTCATCCTCTGTCATTTGCCATATAACGTTGTGCTCCTGATCCACACCACACGGCTGTTCAAAGAGAGAAGCTGTGATGCAGAACAGAACATTAACTTGGCTTTGACTGTAACCAGAAGTGTGGCGTATCTCCACTGCTGCCTCAATCCCATCCTTTACGCCTTCATCGGAGTCAAGTTCAGGAACCATTTCTACCAGATCATTGAGGATTTGTGGTGCTTAGGGAAGAAATACTTCTCCTCCAGACCATCCTCTCAGCAAACGTCAGAACTGTACATTTCTGCACACAAGTCCATCACTGCAGCAAATCAGGAAAATCCCTCCTCATTTACAATGTGAGGTGCGGCAGGGAACAGAACATTGAACCTTTTCTCATTTGTGCAAATAAACCTGGATTCATGCTTTTATCTGGTGTTTAAGGTCTTTTTGATTCTGTATATGTATATAGTCATGTCGTGTTAATTTTGGACTCCTACACCACAAAGGACAGTGTGAACCCTGATGAACATTGTGCTCAGTAGGATTCCTCTTCTGGATATTTGACCTGTTATAAATGAATGTTTTACTCTGAAGTGTGATTACTTCTTACAGAAATAGGACACTTGCATCAAGAGTTTGTGTTTTTTTTTTCTGTATTTATGTCGTAGTATTGTATAATTTATCTACCAATGAGAAGACTTCATGCTGAAACTATACTGCTTTTAGACATACTGTGTATGTGTGATAACCTGGGAAAACCCTTCACGTCGTAAAAGCATCTATATGTACCACTGAAAACGACATAATCTCCACAATTAAAACTGGTGTATCTCAGTCAGAAGTAAGGTCCTAGGGTTTTTTTTAAATGCATTTAAATGCTTTAATTTAAGTCAGTATCTTTGTATGAAAATATCAGGCCTGTGTCCAATTTGATATGCTAGGTAGCTTTATAACAACCTGATCAAATATTTTAAAGATATCAAGGTTTTAGACAGACCTTTTTAGTACCATGACCTTTTGAGCCCTTGCACAACATGATCTCGGACATTTACAATTTTTAGAAGTAAATAAAAACATATATAAATGTATATTTATGGCTTCTAAAGTTGTGGTGTTTAAAGTAAGCTGTAGACAGGAAAAAAAAAAGATTTTAGCCCCAAATTGAATTTGGTTGATTTAGCCACAGTGACGTCTGATGGGTTCTCCTAGACCATTACACATATTATCTAAAACCATCTCAGTTTGTGCACATACTTTCTACAACTCTTTTTCCTAATAAACTGACCTGCAGTGTCTGTTGATGTGGGTGTTTTATTTGCATTGGATTAACTTTCTCTGTAAATAGATCATTCTTTAAACAGAGACAGTTTCTCCAAACACCATTTGCATTTGCCTCATGTTTTACATTTACGTTTAGCCTCAGCATTTCACTACATATCAGTGGTCACGAACTTTTTACATACAGTTACAGCAGTTTACATGAAATGTGAATGTGCATGCACACACACAGGCTGTATGGGTTGTGGGTCTGTTTATCCTGAAACACCTTAACAACACACATTTATTTAAAAATAAGATATATCCTGAATGAGATCAACTTCGCAACTAAATCAACGAAATACTCTGTGAATCATACAAATCAGACTAACTTGATTATTTAAGAGCGAAATGTCTTTATGAGATTATAACATATAGTACAGCGTAACTGAGTCCGTCACCTGACACTACTCCAACAAGAGCATTATTATACTGAACTTTAGCCTATTCAGTAATAACTTGTGCAGATATTCAACATGATATTAACCTTCCTCTTGTGTTAGCTTTCTGTTACTATTTCTTATGTTAACGGGTCGGTTTTGACCCGTGTTTTAAA
>JAOVVF010000002.1:18007962-18023162 GCA_028565595.1 Duopalatinus emarginatus
AAAAATATTAAAACCAATCCTTTCATGGATGAGGAAGCTTAACAAGGTAACCAAGAGGTAAGAAACAAATTGGATGAAAAAATAATTGTTTTTAGGGTATCTGAGGGCTGATTTAAAACACGGGTCAAAACCGACCCGTTAGCATAAGAAATAGTAACAGAAAGCTAACACAAGAGGAAGGTTAAAGTAGCTAAATGGAGTAGTAAGTGCACTGCCATAGCATTATACAACACCAACAAAGAGCCCACTGGAAATTAAAGTAGACATAAAGGAAGTCTCTAAATGTTGAAGAAGTTCATATACCCCAGATTTATAGGTTGCTGGGTGCTAGATAACAGACTCTGAGTAGGTTGAACTAACATTAACTAGGTCAGTGTTCAAAGGCACTTGAGAGATGGAACAGCAGATAAGTGACATCTGTGCTCAATCTAGGTATATAGGCGTTGGTTGGAAGACATGATATTTACAGTTAGTGAAGCATGATCAAGGATAGCCACACGAAATACCCAATAGTGTTTTCAAACCAGAGTTTCCACAGTTACTGAACAATTATTATGTCATATTACATTGTTTGGTATACAAACACTAGAATGGTTATTTGCTGCACATGTACTGTTTTTGTTTATGAGATGGTTACCTTTTTTATACCCTATTTGTTTTTATTCTGTGATAAGGGATGTGAGAAACCACATCTGGGGTCTGGATAATGCAGTGAGTATAGAGATATATAGGCATTCTTTCACTAATGTTCTGTGTAATACTAATAATGTTTTTTATACTAATTATATGTTTTCTCTATGCATGGGAGTTTATGACAAACAGATCTCTGTAACCTTGGATGCATGTAAATCGAGAGAAATACAGAAAACACATTTGCAGTGATAATAGCATTATGGTTTTTAATTTATATTGGTCCAACTATAATTTAACTATACAACTATATATAACTATTTTAAATTCCAGTTTTTCTGCTCACCATGGCAAAGCTTGGTACTGTTTGAATGTGTATTAGGCAGCTAATGCTCTGTAGTGGCAGGGTTGCCAGGTACATGGTGGAAAAACAGCCAATCAGAAGGTTAAAAACAAGGCTAAGAATTAGCCCAGTATTAAAAATCCACATTCACAAATTGTATACAAAGTTCCGCACTGTAAAAATAATTTTCATGGATAAAAAGCAACATCAAAATCAATGTTTGTGTTATTGTGAGCAATCTTAGATGGAACTAACCAGTGTGACACAAGTAAAATAATTTACTGACACACTAAATACAATGCTGCAGTAAATCCTATGCACTCCTATACTGTAATGATATTACTTAATTAGTTACATAAGATAGCAAATTGCCACTGTTGGGTTCTACTTCTGCTAAAAGCATTACTGTAAATATCCTTCAAACCTCATACTGTTAAAAAACTGTGACACCGACAGTTTACCACTAGAGGACACTAAAAAGTTATACTTGGTGCTCACCCAGCAATCTTGATCGTGATTATCTCATTATGTGGGTGTATTGTGGTGACGGACTAGTTCATCTTTTGACTGTGAAAAGGTCTGCGTAGAACGTCTGTTTGGAAAATTATAAGATGGATTATAATCAGATGTTTAGAGTGGAAAATTAAATAATCATGTGATTAAGAAAAAACAGAATTCCCAAAGCACACCACTGTTGACTTTTCACTCTATAAGATAGTATATAGTATACAGTATATTTGTATTATATTATGCAAATAACTGACTTTAACATCCATTATGAGGTTCTTCCTCAAACTGTTGCCACAAAGCTGTAAGCATGTAACTGTATAGCATAACAGCTTCCCTTCAAGCACCCAAACCTGTTTCCCCACCATGTGCAATCTAATGGAGAGCCTATCCAGAAGACTGAAGTGATATAATAGCAAAACAATAGATGACTACAACCTGCTTTAGTAAGCAAAAGCTATGTAGGAACATGTTTGGTACCACAACCATCTCTGAATGGTGGACTGGCTGAAACTTTATCAGTTATTAGCAGTGATGTCTGGTCATGATATCAGATGGGAGAGCTAACATCCAATAATAAGAATGAAACTTCATATTGAAGTTACTGAGCAATGTGCATTTAGTGAAATAATATGTGCAGCCAAATAAGTTGATATACAGCTTATTATGGTAGGCCTAAACTTAAACCTAACCTTACCCTCAGTGACCAAGGAAACCTTTCGGCTCTTTTAGTTTTTGGGGACAAAAAAAATCGTTGATTAACATGTTAGTATGATCAGAAAAGTCAAGGCAGCTATGGCTCGAAGTTAGGGAAGGTTGCTGGTTTGATGCTGTGTACTGACAAGACATGACTGAAATACCCATGAACAAGGCTACTAATCCCCCAAATGATCCCTGAGCACTGTGGATAGGGACTGGCCCCCATTCTAAATGTGCAAGCAGAGTAGGTCAGTCATTTCACTTTTACTTTGGTCCACCTGACATTGTGTCATGACTGTGTTTGTTGACATTTGTCTTTATGTTTTACAAAAACAAGGTAAACACATGTGTTTTTAAAGTCATTAATGCACTACTATGTTCATGACATGTTTTCTCTGAATACCACTCATGCCAAACAGGACAGCTTTCCCTTTCATTCGAACCCCGTTACTCACTTACATACTTATGCAACTGCAACTGCTAGGTTATTCTACCGCTACGATGGAGCCTATACCAGCACTTGCTGGCAGGGAAACACCCAGGACAGGTCGCCAGTCCATCACATGGCAGAGATACAGACAGACATTTATACACACTCACACCTACACATGGCAATTTAGCATCTCCAGTAGTATGACTCAGTGATGGTTATTTTAAGAGGCTTATGTGAGTCATATTTATACAGTCTAAAACAGATACATGGTAAGATAAGACGTTCTCTTCTTACTTTATATAGCACATAGGAAATACTGTATGTCTAATGCTTGTCGAGAAAAGAAATATACTTAACCATTGTGTTTGGGTCAAATTTGACCCGTTTTCAAGTTCAGGTATGCAGAAAGTACCATTTTCTTTTTTGTATCGGAACAAGATTTCATGAAATCCTCAGAAACAGCTATTATAACACAACAAAAGACATCTTCATAATTGTAGTCAATTCTCAATGTCTCTAATAAAAAAGTGACATATGTAGTGTTTTGGGTCAAATGTGACGTTGATGATATGCAAATACGATGTTGCATCCATTACATAAAAGGTGTGGGTTGATCTGTGAACTAAATCTGGTTCAATTTGCCTCACCACACACATGCGCACACGCACACACACACACACACACACACACACACACACACACACACACACACACACACACACGCACAATATTGTTTTTCAGTGTTCAGTTTAGGGTTCACACACACAAACACACATCACAAAAGGTTTTCAGTGTTCAATTTTCAGCTGTTCTAAGTAAAATAAAGTTGGAAAGGGCCTTTTTTTCTATCTATACAGGGCAAAATTGACCTGTAACAGCACAGATGTCACTATAGATAATAATGTTAAGTTACAAGCACTTTTTTGGTCAGTGTGTCGGATTTTACTCTATTAGCCTCAGATAATATCCATAACCCTTTTCATCACTATAGAAAATTAACTATATTCAATTTAAACAGTTCTTTTTTTTAAAAAAATAAGTGGTATATTGTGAGATGAAAAGCATATGGATACAAAAAAATAAAATTAAATGCAGTGTTTACATGGATATAAATAGATACTAAGTTAGCTATAAGGTGAGAAACAACAAATTTGACCTGGTAACACTAAATATGTAGGCAGCTTTCTAATGCAAAACAAAGGTTATGTTATTTTGGAACAACTAATTTGTACTAAATCACTACTAATGTAATTAAAGTTACACTTTATTTATACTTAGTCTATGTTATTTACTCCATTCTTCTAATACAATATAAGTGTATATGTCTGAGCTACCAGACTGAACAGTTAAAACACAATAATGATGTTCTTAGATTATTCAATTCAAATATTATTAATTATATAATCAATATGTAATGTTTACTCTCAATTCATTTCAAATAGTGCATAAGTACATGGATTTAAATCACAGCTTCATACCTATATAATTCTACTTAAAGACAATGTGAAAGATGTAATACAATTAAAGTACTACTTTTCCAAACAAAATATTTGATGCATCAAATGTGGATTTATATCCTAGTGTTTCTATATTGTCATGTGCTTACTGAAAACTGAAAAAGCTGAACTAAGTGGTTTCTCCTATTTATTTTCTGCTCTACCACTCCAATTTGTGATCTGCATGTTGCATTACTATGTACCACTCAAGGATTTAGATTAGTGCTGCTCCAGAGGTTTTGGGATTTTAAACAAATGTATTTATTTATTTATTTACATGCCAGGCTTCACCCAGGCTTCAGCCGTGGCCTAGTGTTTAGGGAACTGGTCTCGTGACCGGAAGGTTGCGGCTTCGATCCCCACCCAGAGCAAGACACGACTGATGTGCCCTTGAGCAAGGCACCTAACTCCCCTAACTGCTCCCCAGGTGAAGTGGTTTGGAGCTGCCCCCTGCTCCGGGCATGTGTGTTCACTGCCCCCTAGTGTTCACTGGTGTGTGTGGGTTTGACTGCACGGATGGGTTAAATGCGGAGGTCACATTCCTTCTGTGTGCAAACACAGTAAGGCAAAATAGTTCACTTTCATTTCTTTCATATGACAGCTAAAGAGCATCTTTAACTGAGAAAAAGTTCTAAGCCGACTGTGAAAAACAGGACCATGCTAAAGTTATAGAGCTGAGGTGCCTCATCACCTGGCTCCAAACCTAGCAGATGTAGCGAAACACCATGGCCTAATTGTGCAGCTTGGCAGCTTGCCCTAGCCTGAGTCGTGGAGAAAAAGCTTTTCATGTCAGGAGAACCCCCACCCCACCCCCCTTTCTGAGCAAACGTCAAATCTGCTCACTTGTTTTTAGGAAAGAGATGGTGCCAAGGTCTGTTGTTCAACTAACAAACATACACTGCTAGACTTCCTGCCTCCTACGTTAGTTTACATGATATCATGTACGGTCTAAATAGTACAGTGAGTCACATGTTGAACTTGTAGGTTCTCAGACACGGCTGTGATTGTGAACGTCTGAGAATCAAAATTCTGCCCTGTTCATCTTTAAAAGAGGTCGCTTGTGTTTTAACATATGGAAATGCTTTGAAATATTTCAGCAAAAAAAATATTTCACATTCCACAGCAAGTCTGGCAAGAGCAGACTGCCTCTGGCACTCCAAAAAAAAAGTAGTTAAGATTTTTTTAAGGTTACTGTCATAGCCACAGTAAAACACTACACTGAACTTCTGGCTCTGCATTCCTCCTGACACCATCCGTACTGTACAGATTGTGTTATAGAATGGTTGTACAGGTGGAGTATGATATATTACACATATAAAATGAGGTATGTGGGCTGTAGTGTAATATAATGTATTTGCCTGATGCTGTTCAAAGCAACTTACAAGAACTAACAGGATCCAACCGAACATATGAGTGCTATGCATCTTATGGCGGTGCTGGAATTTGAACTCACAACCTTCTGATCTTCTTTATTCATGTGTGTGTACAGATGTTTTGTTTTTTTTTTTTTAGTTTTTTTGTGCAGAGGCTTTTTCAAGACTCTGTCAGCTTATGAAGAAGGTTGGCAAAGAACAAATTACCACTGGTATGGCCTGAGCTGCCTGGCACTCAGCTCTGAAACACAGCCCAGTTAGGCATTCCTCATACTGAAAATACTTTGATTTTTTTTTTTCACAGCAATAATGACTTCTTGGCACTCCTCTGTGCCCTCACTTGACCACTCTTGTTAGTGTAAGATCCTATCTGCCTGAGGGCTCTGTGGGAACGAAAGGCGATAGGCATGCATAAACAGTCACAGCTTTTGCAGGTGATGTCAGAGGATGTTTGTTTTGTAAGGATGTGGAAAGTATGGCTGCTATTTCCATATCCAGTAAGGCAACAACCAGGCATGAAGAATGACACTATTACTGCATGGTCTGTGTCAATAAATCCAATTACTGACACTTTAATATAGGGGAAATCAAATTAATGTGGTAAGTGGAAAAACCACTGCAAAATTCACTTAACATGTGTTCCCTGTTTAGTCTGTGTGAAGCCTGTCCTGCACGAGGCCTTACTGGTGCAAGATGTTGAGACGTATATGATTCTTCTTACTATTTCAATCATAAGCAATTAACACCTTATTAAAACTTATTCATGTTTTTAAAGAGGAAATGATTTGAGAAAGCAAGTAATACATCCACAAAGAACTGCGGACAGTAAAGATCTCACAATATAACTGGGAAAACATTCACTTTCACTCACTCACTATCTAAGCCACTTTTCCGAATACTGGCGGCTCCGGGTGCTGGAGTCTATCCTAGTACTCACTGAGTGGAAAGCAGAGAAACAGGTCGCCAGCCCATAGCAGGGTGAACACACAGACAGACACATTCCCACTCACACCTAGGAGCAATCTGATATCTCCAAGTCATCTGACTGCATGTCTTTAGACTGTGGGTGGAAACCGGATCTCCCGGATGGCAACTTATGTAGACACAGGGAGGAAATGCAAACTACACACAGAACAGACTTACCCTCATCCTGCCCAGCCAGGGGATCAAACACAGGCCCTTCTTGTTGTGATGTGACAGTGCTATGCTTTGCACCACCCCCGAGGAACAATGATATGAATATGAAAAATATATGAGCGTGGTTTTACTAGAATATAGTTCGGTGCAGATTAGTAACTGCCAGGTTATAGAAAAGATGGTGAGAACACAATAAAAAGGATAAATTGCTCCCTGGGATTGTTTGAATGAAGAATAGTGTAGCAATTATAGGGGCAGCCATAGACTTGTGGTTAAGGAACCAGCCTTGTCACCAGGAGGTCCTCAGTTTACATTTACGGTATTTGGCAGACGCTCTTACCCAGAGCGACTTACAAGCTTATTGGTTTTACAGGTAGGCCAACATAGAGTCTTGCCCAAGGACCCTTACTGGTGTAGCACAGACTGGCAGCCCAGACCGGGAATCAAACCCAGGTCTCTCACATGGGAGCCAATGATGTTATCGCTGTACCACACCAACCACAGTTCAGTTCAATCCCCACACTGACAAAACCTGCCCTTGAGCAAGGCACCTAACCCACAACTGCTCCCCGGTGGCTGTGTATAGGATTGCCAACTGCTTCAGACAAATGTGTTCACTACACCCAATGTGTGTGTTCACAAGTGTGTGTGTGTGTGTGTGTGTGTGTGTGTGTGTGTTTCACTGCATGGATGGGTTAAGTGTGGAGGTCAAATTCCTCTGTGAGTACAATCACAGCAGGTCAATGGATCACTTCAATTTTATACTTTATACTGTATAAAGTCAACTCTAAAAGAAAAAATACAAATCTTATAAAGTTACTATATGAAACATTTGCCATGAAAAACAGAGACTCAGAGTTTTCCAGAGGTGCTCCCACATGCCTGATCTGGCGGAGGAGTATGTACTATTTAAGCATTACAGTGTCAAACAGTTAATCTATAAATCACTTTCACTAAAGCTTGACTCACTCATCCAACTATCCTCTGACAGTTAGATTCATAATTAGATTATAAATAACAGGATAACAGCCAGGCCACAAAAATTGATGTTGATGAAACAATTACCTGTAAATTGTTACTGTATCTATTTGCTGCAAGTAGGAAGCAGTCTTAATGTATTCTTAAAGGCCAGACAGTGAGCTACAAGGAGAGCTATTCGTCCAAAATAAATCCAATTGATGATGCACTGGAAAAAAGAAAAAGTAATGAGAAATCATCATACAGAGCAGCTGTGGAATAGATGATGTTCAAACCTTGCCAGTTTTGTCTGGCAGCAACACCTCAGTCATTTCTACGCTTAAGTCAACAAAACGCTTCTGTCAATGATAAAGTGACCAAAAAAAAAAAAATTGGGCAGAGTTAAAAACTGGATCTGAAATGGATAAAATGAATCTCGTTATGTGTGACTCATAACATAACCTGTCTTGAAACTTCATATAAAGTGCAGACTTCCTGTTGAATATTTTATATTCTGGTCCCGTGTTGCTGTCTGTAACATTTTTCCTGTCCACTGCACCTTTTCAATCCAACTCAATCCTGGAAAGGTAATTTTCATATCCGATTTTCAGTGTCCTGTCTGTCTGACTGTAAGTTTATGTTCAAGTTACTTCCAGTCGAGGACACAAATCCAACATCCAACCCTGGAGTAAGACCCAAAGAGTGTTAGCGGATCATTTGAACATTACAAAACATCAATACTGTGATGAATGAAGGCTTGCAGAACAGCAATGTTACATAAGATAGGGACATAAAGGATCATAGTTAATAGCACTGTTTGATTTGCAATTGCATTGTATATAACAATAATCAACAATCCTCATCTATTCGGTTTCCCAGAGTCTTTATCACTGGTTTCGTTGTTATGAGACATGATTCTGTACTTACTCCATAACTACATAGTTTATGTTATAGTTGATCTTACCACAGAGCTATTGAATTCTTAAATCTGATTGGTTAAAAACGTGTTTGTTAGGTTTCTATAACATTTACATTTACGGCATTTGGCAGACGCTCTTATCCAGAGCAACTAACAAGGTTTGTGGGATTACAGGTAGGCCAACACAGTGTTAGGAGTCTTGCCCAAGGACCCTTATTGGTGGACTGGCTGCCCAGATCGGGAAACGATCCCAGGTCTCTCACATGGGAACCCAATGATGTTACCACTGTACCACAGCAACAACAACTCAGGGTCAGTCGTACAGCTGAGGCAAATCACAGGTATACATAAATATGTGTGTTCTAATATTTTGTTGTTTCTGTAATTCGTTTTTTTGTGTTGCACTGCTGCCACCTGATTGAGTAACTGGATATTGCATGGATGATGGGTACAGGTTTTCTTATTAATGTAGCCAGTGAGTGCACATAAGCAGTTTAAATACATTTAAGTAGTCCACTCAAATGATTTTTGCATTAAAAAAAACAAAAAACGTAATGAATGCTGTACATCACCAAGCTTAAAATGTCACTTATGATTATTGTACATATTCAGGATGCGTGCATGGTGTAAAGATGCAAATGTTTCAGGCATGTTTGAGCACCACTGAAGAGGACGTCCATATGCAGCAGGATCCAGGTCAACATTTCTTTTTGATCCGAACCATGTATGTATTTCTGTCCTTGAGCACATGACGCTTTTATGTGGTGTTCAAAAGAGCTGCTGGAGATTATCCTGTATTTAATAAAAGTCTATTTCCATTTCAGTCAAAACATTTAAAGTAGACTACAATGAACCGAACACATGTGGCTGGACAGTTTCCTACATTCCTTACATTCTCTCTGCAGAGTTAAATGCCCAAATATTACAAGTATACCTTCTGAAAGATCAGAAAAGAATGTGTTTATGAATCTGTATATAACAGAAACAGGAAAGTGTTTACATCACCTGCTCATGTGAGACATTACTGTATAAAACAGCCTCGATTTCCAGACCAGGATCCTGATGAGACAAGGAAACAAAAAAATACAATAAAACCAATAACAGGACAACAAACAACAACAATGGCATTTCTAGCAGTTGTCTCCTGTCCTCCAGTCCCACATTTAAGCTCTACTATAATGAAGAGAAGAGTTTTAGTGCTCATCTGTTATCCAGTCAGAATATAGTAGAGCTGCTTTTACTCCACAACATCTGGTGATCCTGGCAAACAGACATCTCCAGCCTGCCAGTGACCTCCTCATTTTCTTGTTACCACATTTGAGACATTTATCCTGGACTCACTAATCATCTTCGAATGAATGGGGTTTTTTTAAAGGTGACCTGACAGGTTCTGGTGCCAAAAGTATCTCTTTCTAACTGGGAAATTTAACAAGCAAAAATATAGAATTGTTAATGTGGTGGCACTTTCTGCAGGGAGACATTTATTTAACAATGCCAGCAGGCAGTTTTCCACCATAGCAAAGTTTTTTTCTCCCCTTGTTTCTGGGGAACCTCTCAGTTTCCCAGTAACATGACAAGCTGCAAATGTTGGTGTTTGGCATGATAATAAAAAGAAAAAGAGGCTGGTGAGGGAACAACTGTGTACAGAATTGTTAATAGTAACAGAAACTTCATGAACTTTTCACAAATGTAGTGTAGACATGAGTAAAAAAATCTTTAAATGAATAAAAAAATCTTTTTCATATGTGGTTATAGGAAAATAATCAAGCTTCAGTGGTAACAGTAACATGGCTTTATGTCAGGACATATCACACCACCCCAGCACTGTTTAAACCAACAGGGTTGGGTTGGGTTTTATTCCTTACAGAACAGATTTCTGTAAACTACAGAACATATAACTGTAGTTTAGTTTTAGTAATGTACAGATGACCCTATACAAAATACATAGGCTGTATAATAGTATGGGGTTTGTTTAGCTGGCATTCCATGGTACCCCTGGTACATTTACAAACAGATTGTGTACCACCTTTCTGATCAGTCACATCCATTCATTCTCACTGGTTTGGTTTCTTCCAACTGGACAATGTGCCAACACATGTCTAGAGACACCAAATTATGGTGAGAGAAACAACCATCTGAGTTGTCTATGGTTTTGCCATTCCCACCTCACCAGATCACCAAGTCACCAGATCTCAGTGTTATCAGACACATCTGGGATGCCATGCAATGCTCTGTAGAACACAGAAATCCTACTCCTGGACCAATCCTGGACCATTATGCAGGAAGTATGGTGTTCATTAGCTACACAATGAGGCACAAGCTCATGGAGTCTGTGCCCCATGGTGGACCTATGAAGTATATGACTGTTGTACCGGTTGTTCTGGCACTTCAATGTACACATGGGCTCCAGAACCGTTCCATCCACAGAGCCAGCCTTCTTTAACAGTTTGTTCAGTCTCTTCATGTTGTCTGCTCTAACAGATGGCTGCAAAGAAAACAGACTGAAAGATGTTATGTGACATCTTGTTGAAGGACTGATGCAAGATGTCTGCTCTGTCCCTTCCGGTGTACATGCCCCATGTTAAGTCTCTTGTTCAATCTGGTGTCCGGGTGAACACCTAAGTATCTGTTCACCACCACCACCACCACCACCTTTACTTGCAATAATGTGCTATCTTTCTAAAATCTACTTTTTATCCATCAGATTTCTAACATATTAGAGATTATAATGGACATTGACTTGAAACTTCCTTATAATGAATGTCCACTTCCATTAAATTGTTTTTAAAGACAAGCATGAAATGATTGAATGTGAACTATTTGCCTACTGTGCTTGCACACAGAGGAATGTGACCTCCGCATTTAACCCATCCATGCAGTGAAACACACACAAACACCAGTGAACACTAGGGGGCAGTGAACACACTTGCCCGGAGCGGGCAACTTTTTTTATCCAACTTTTTAACATAGCTACTTTTATACTATTGAAGGTTTCGTGGTGCTCACATTGAATTAGGAGAAAACTGATCAGGAGCAAAATCTTAATTCAGAATTTAACTGGCCAAATTAACGAGATGGACTGCACAATACATTCTGCAAAACATGCACTGCCATAACAACAGCCTATAGGGAAAAAATGTTGGAAAACACATCTACAGTAGATTGAGATTAGGTTTAGAACATAGACAGTACATAAGAGTATAACATCCTTTAAAAGTGAAACCTAAATGTCTCTTACCCCCTTTGGTGGCTGGCTGTTGTACAACTTTTAACCGCACCCATTCCTAGTTAAGTAAACAAAGCAGTTGTGTTCTGACAGTTCTGCAAGCCCTAACAACCCCTCTTCCCACCTGCCAGACTGTTACTACTGCCCTTAGTGTTTACCTTCTAATCGTCATCATTAACATGTTTTACAGGAGTTATTTAGCAATATTTAATATACAGTAAATAGACAGATAATACTGTATGATACTGACCATTTGCAGTCACACAGCCTTGTCTCGCATCTCTACTGTGCATGCTTTGGCTCCAAGTATCCTCTAATGCACAAGTGCAATCAACATGGCCGCTTCCATTTTGGCCATTTTTTTGCTTCAATTATAGCTCACAATAGGAGTAAACAGGAACTTAGTGTCAACTAATATAAACTAACTAGTCTAAAGTTTAATGTGGCTGAATTTGTCAAAATCTTTCTTTTCAGTGTCTTCATCTTTATTTGATTAGACAGAAGTTGAGAGTGCAAAACAACAACGAAAACATTTTTTTATGTCAAATGTGTTCATTTTATTATTGTTTAGAGGCATACAATACAGTGCAAACAATCTTTGGCAGAAATACAATACAAAATATCAGGAAATCATTCTGATCCCTGGGTTCAGTTTGTTCAGTCATGCAGGGCAGTGCATTGCATTGCATTGCAAATGGGCAGTTTGGGGCAGAGGTCAGAGTCAGGGGTAAAAGAGTTGACTGAGCACTGACATTAGTCTGGGGTATGGGGACACAGAGAGCACAGATGAACAGCAAAGCCCTCTTCACCAAGTTGCAGGGAGGAAGAATAAAAAAAGCAAGCAGATACACAATAATACTAAAATTTGGCTGTTCACTAGAAACACAATTACCCAACACTACATTCCAAGTCTTAAAACCTGTAAAACATACCACATGCTGGCCTTTCGAAGGCCAAAACTTACCCTGTGAGTGTGAACTGTTGATGTGCCTGTTGGTCAATTTGGGATTCTCAGTTATTCTTATGGCTTCCACAGTATTATTCTTTTGTTTCACATAAAAACATCGCCTCACTTCTATTCCATATGGCTTTAATTTGAGCAAAACTAAAAAGGTCTGAGAGTGTCACATTCTCCAGCATGACGTCAGTGCCGTTCACACGCCTTCTACTAAATCCAGAGACAATTAATCAGGCAAATGTTCTGACCACTTGCAGGCGAGCCACAGAGAGCAGGAAATGAGCAAGGACTGTAAGTCACAAGTTACCTTATATAAGGCTATTTTAGGGTTGGGTGAATAGAAGGGAATAGAAATAAACAGGGAGTGTTGATCTGCGTTTCATCAGGTCTCTATACTTGAAAATAACCCACTACATACTATAAATAAAATAAACAAAGGGCTTAAAAACACAAGAAGAATGGCAGTGAAATGGAGCAGACTCATCTCCATAAAGTATGATGCAAGAGCAATGTAAAGCCAATTCTCCGAGAAATGACAAAGAAAAAAAAAACTGTATAGAGAAAATGATGCTGACACAAGCACAGAATCTGTGCTGGCCTCCGATGAGGCAATGTCCTTCAACTCTGTTGTGAATCTGTTTAAACAGAGAAGGAACTCGCTGACAGCAAACTACCTTAAATACTGAAAATACTGCACTGGTGAGTCTGTGGACAAATGTATACAACTAAAAACAATGTGATCCTGATGTAACACTATCACTATCAAGGCCTGTTTACCTCAGCTTCTATACTTTTGCCCCTGTGATATGTTTATTGTCAGGGGCAAATAAGCGAATAGGAAAAGCACCAGATGTTAACCAGTCGCTACTGGATTTAAACATTTGGTGATCAGTAGACTTTCTTCAATTACAAATATATTTTTTTTCAATATATTCACATTATCTTCATATACAAGAGGTTGATACAAAGGTGGATGCATGTATAAAGTTATATAGTCATATATAGTCAGTCAAATGATAAGAAAGCACCACAAAATTTTAGTAAAAGCTGGAGTAACTCTAGTACTTTTTCCTATAAAATGTCTTTTGCAAAATGATAAAACCAGGAACACCTTGAAAGGCACATACTGAGTGTGCTTAAAATTGCGCATACTGTGTAAAAACAGTGAAAATTAAAAAAAAAAGAATACAAAGCAATACCTTAATGGTTTTATACACTATATTAATGTTGGGAAGTAGCACCATCTCTAACCTGAGAACACTTTTCAGAGACTATGTGGCTGATACTGGATTCATTCAAGCTCGATTTGATCCTTTTCTCTGCAGTGCACACGATGGGGCAGGAAGGGTCAGGCCAACACATTTGGTGGTCTCTAAAGGCCTCTGGTCCCTTTGGTTAGGCCTGATGCAGAAAGAGAGGAAGGAAGTATCCTCTAGGCATTCATCTGTTCATCCATTTAATCATCTGTTATTTTAAAAGTAGATAATGCGGTAACATGGCAGCTGATGCCATGCCCGGAAATATGGGAGGAAAAAAAATAAAGAAAAACACTGAGGCGTATAGATGCGGCCTTTCGCATCGGTTAAGTCTCTTCTTTGAATTCTTTGGTGTTCCTGAGGTTATACGTGGCGTTCTTTGGCCTGCTTTTCTGAAGGCTGCTTTTCCAGGCAAACGGGACAACAAACACCTTTCAGCGTCTCAGGTTTTGGACATGATGTCGGGGGACACTTCTCCACTAGACACGTCACCTGGCCCTCCTAATGCACAAAGGAGAAATCAGAAATTAGAGGAGAGGAAGACAGAGGAACAGATGGGAAGAAGAGGAAAAAAAGATCACCAAGATCCACTGTATGAGTTGGTGAGAGAGGGTTATAGTCACTATTTGTACAGACAGCTGAACAAAACCACTACTTGTTTTTACCCTAATACATCAGAGCTATTTTGGGGGGGGGAATACTTGGAGAAAAGGTTAAAAATTGCTTGGCCAACATTTGAAAAGAATGTCATTTGGCACGTGGGTGAAGGGCTGGACTGGCAGAGTGGCAGCATTAAATCCTTTCTGGGCACAAAAGATAATGGGAGAACGGAGTGTGTTAACCAGAGAAAAACGCACAATACCCAACCCCCACACACACAGAGCTACTGAAATAACACAGATGTTGGCGTGAGTATGGGCCAGAAAAAGGCTTGATGGCATACAGTGACATTTTGGTGAGCCACTCTGAAAGAACAGGCTCTGTATGCATTTAGGTCACGTACTACCTCTGCCTTTGTGTCAACTTTCAAATAGTAGCCAGTGCACACACACACACCCAGTTTACCCCGCTATACCCAGTGCACACACACACCCAGTTTACCCTGCTATACCCAGTGCACACACACACCCAGTTTACCCCGCTATACCCAGTGCACACACACACCCAGTTTACCCTGCTATACCCAGTGCACACACACACCCAGTTTACCCCGCTATACCCAGTGCACACACACACCCAGTTTACCCTGCTATACCCAGTGCACAC
>JAOVVF010000002.1:18024206-18035048 GCA_028565595.1 Duopalatinus emarginatus
ATATGCACGTGTTCTAATATTTTTTACAGGAACAGTTAATTCACAGAGACTTGTATATATACTAGTTAGTGTATGAATACTAGTTGGTGTGGTGATGTTATGGAGATTTAACCTAATTTAAGGGAGCTTTGGAGAGAGCTTTGTAACAGTCAGGACTTTGTACTTGGTCTTGGTAACATGGTAACATGACAGAGTCCTATTAACTTTGAGAGAGGCTGGTGAGGGTATGACTGTTTGTAGCTGTTACAATGTAATTTATAACAGGAACTAACCAGTTTCACACATGTTCCACAACATTTATTGCATTTGTAAATGGTTATATGACATGTCACTCTTAATTTAAATTGCTGTGTTGTTGTGATACAAGAGCAACAAAACTTTTTAGGATGTGGTGTTCTGGGAAAAAAATGAACCACTTTGATGTACTAACACATCGCTGGTTCCAATCCTGTTGTTGTTTATTATTCCTTTTACTATTACATCATGTCTTGTCATGCTGAATTGTAATATTCCTGTAGTAGAGCAAACCACCTGGAGCAGATCAAGTTTCATATCCTGTTTTTTATATTGAATACAATGATACACACTCTGCTATTTAACAAGGTGCCTGGTACTGGATTTTGTATATAACCTGGAATACTAAAAAAAAAAAAAAATATGTGTATATATATATATATATACACACACACACACACACACACACACACACACACACACACAAGTGTATACATGTAAGTGGCAGAACAACTGGTGGAGATGAGCCTATGCAAAGTACATAGGCTGATGGTGGCTCCATAATCGTATGGGGTTTATTTAGCTGGTATTTCATGCGACTCCTGGTACATCTACAAATGTCTCTGACAGGTAAACACTATGTGTGCCTCTTTACTGACGAGTTATACCTGTTCACGTAATATTACAGTGAAATTTTCTATAGTACTCGAGTAAGCGGTGTAGGTCATATAGTGAGAAAGTTATCTAAAAACTGGTAAAGAACCTGCAATCCACAGGACTGCTTAAACATATAGACGTGTTGTACGTACTCTGCATTCGCATGTGGTGCAGGCATCTTTCTTCCAGGTCTCTCTGTCCCCCCGCTGTCCTCCTTCCTCATCAGTGCATTCTGTCTTACTCAGACGGAATTCAAGTCTTTTTATCTGCAGGAGAGAAGATGACAGAGAGGACAAGTCAGAGCCTTTAAGTACCTAAAATTAAGCCTTCATTAGTTTTGGTTCAACTGACTATACCCATCTGTAAATTATTTGCTTTAACTCAAAAAACAGAAGAGCACAGTCAACACGCATCTCTGTGCATGTCTTTGGTAATAAGGCTTAAAATAAGAATCACATTTCTGAAGTTCAAGGCTGTGACGTAAGTTATACAATCCGTTCAGTCTCTCATTCTGCTGATGCCTTAATTAAAGCCATGTGCTTGAAATGTGGATTTGCCTACAGCACTGCAACTCAGCTCAGAATGTCTTAATGTGCTGGGCTATCTGATCCTGATCATGTTTCAGTTCAACGAGTGCCAGCCCATCTTGTCGACTCTCTACAGCAGGGCTGCAGTCCTGGAGAGCTGGAGTCCAGCGAAGTTTGGTAATTTTCCTGCTCTAATAAACCTGGTAATTGACTGGATTTCCAGGAATGAAGTTGGCACACTGCTTCAGAGCAATTCTGAAATAATACTCAATAGTCCTCAGTACAAAGCTTGGCTTATGCCAGGATATCTGCTTGGTTCAGGATCTTTTTTTTTTTACAAAGGAGATATGTCAATAGTGGGAACTGTCTCAACTCTCAACTGTAAACCCTTACACAATAGATCTGTTAATCCAATGCTTATCACTAATAATCTAATACATACACAACCAATTAATGCTTTGCAACCTTGCAGACATTCTTTTCCTGAAAGTACACAAACGCCTTTACTCCTCTGTTGCAGCATTAAAATGTTTAAAGGTCACAACCAAAGTACAACCATTCCATACTTTTCTGAACACGACACATTTTTCTGTTTAAAACCCATTTTCACCTTTAACCTTGTGTCCCATCTCACCTGATTTCGTAAACTGGTGATAGTCTTCTGCATGTCTGCAACAAACTCCTGGAAGTCATTTACTGGCAGTTCAGTGTTTGAGGAAAGAGTTGCATTTACGATGGTTGCGTCATCACTATGGCTAAAAAGCAAAATACATACTGTGTAAATGTATGACTATATTTAATATATGAATATAGTTGATATAGTATCATACAGACATGATGTAGGTTAGATTTTAGCATGCCTAAGCAAAATCCCATATATGATTAGACATTTTTTTTTTAATTTACTATGTAATTAGGGTGCAAGTTGAAATTCAAGCATGAGACTGACCTGTCATCATCCTGCAGCTGTTTAGAAGAATTTTCCTCTGCATAGCTGTGCTCCACTGACCTGCGGCCTCTGAAGTGATAGGACAGGGCGTTGAACTGACCTTTTGTGCGGCAGTCTGCGGATTTAATCATAGCTGTGCTTTACTGACAGAATAAAAACAATGCTGCTTTTATGCAACAATACAAAAGCAACAATACATGTAATGGGAAAAGTACAAGTAGGGTAAAATGAGTGAGCCTTGGCCATCCATGACCCCGTTTGCCGGTTCACCAGTTGTCCTTTCTTGGACCACTTTACATTTTCTTGTCTTGGTATACTTGCTCATTTTCTTGTTTCCAACACATAAGCTTTCAGCCTAATATGCCCCACCCGTTGACAGGTACCACTGTAAGATAATCTGATCTGAGATCAAACTGATGGTTAGATGAGCGGGGTCAGAGCATCTCGAAAACAGCAGGTCTTGCTGGGTGTTCCCAGTATACAGGTGGTCAGGTGGTTTCTACTACAGGTGCTGAAAAAAAAAAATTCTTTCAAGAATCACGATTCCTAGTCCTGGCGATGCTAAATCGATTCCAAATGGCAAAAAATCGATTTTAAAGTGAGCTTAAGTTTTCATTTTTTGCCGCTCCTACTTCCAAGCGTACCACATATTGCATTATGTGTCCACTCAGTTACCATATAAGAGGGCCGTCTAGGCCACCATATAGCAAGCTAGTTAGGCAGTTCCCTTTGTCTGAATGGAGACCATGCTAACGGACAAAATTACACAAAATATAAATGCAGTAATGCACTATGACTTTAAAGTCTGTTAAAGGTTAACGCACTGTGGTAGACTGAAGTCTATGTTTACTCTTGTATTATTATATTTTGAATTATTTGTTCATCGATAGTTTTTTTATTTAAGAAAAAGCCAGGCAACTAGGCTAACCTAATACTGGTCATTTAAGTTACAGAATGATGTAAGGACAGTAAGGAACCTAAAAAAATATTGTTTGTAAATAAATGTTTAATATTGTTTACATTGTCTCTGCATTTTGTCAACCACATAATTTAAACAAAATTTCTAAACCATGTGAATAGAAAAATCTTTCCTGAATCGAAAATCGAATCGAATCGTGACCTTAAAAATCGGAATCGAATCGCCAGACACTGAGATTCGCACCCCTAGTTTCTACCAAAAGTAGTCGAAGGAAGGACAACTGGTAAACTGGTGACAGTGTCATGGGCACCCAGGGCTTACTTATATGCTTAGGTTTGAAGGCTAGCATGTCTCATCCGATCCCACAGAAGATCCATAAAAGGTAATGTCTTGGTGCCAGACATGGTGGATTCCATGCCTCGATAGGTCAGGGCTGTTTTGCAGGTGGCGTTAATGTTATGGCTGATCGGTCTAATTTTTCAGTCTGACTTTCATAAAACCCCAATTAAGTATTATGTGTTCATTCACTCAAAGGAAAGCAAATCGTTAGTGCCTAAGCCTGAGATAATGACTCGGCTGATTCCAACACCAATTAAATACCTTACTGGATCATAACGCAAGACTGATTTAGTAAATGTTCTCTTTGTTGGCTCACTATTTACACCCTATATTTCTTATGTCTACATACTACATGTCTCAAAACAGCTGTAACTTTTCATATGTAAAAATCAGGCACGTGTAAAAAAAAACAACACCTAAGTAAAAATGTCTACTTGTATAACATAAAAATAAGAAGAATGTGTTTTAAAAGAAACAACTGGAATGAACAGGAAACCGTAATGATATCGCTGACAGACAATACCGTGAAAATACTGTATTTTTAGCAATGTTCAAAACAAAGGGATTTTAACTAAACAACAGTCATTCTAATCAGAGTGTAGCACTGTAAGCAGACTAGAAGATCACAGACAAGATTAGACACATTACACATAATGAAAGTTTATTCATGTGAGAATAAACATGGTACAGACAGACTTTAGGAAGATTATAATCTTGTTCTTGAACATACCTTCACAGCAGTCCTGCCACATCCGCAGGTCGATCTTGGGCACATCCTCGCAGTTTCCATATCCGCGAGGGAACTCCGCCACGGTGAACACGTCAGACTGAATGCGGGTAATGTTGTCGCTGTTGTCACACAGCACCCGGGCGAGAGATGCCTGCTTCAGCTGAGTCAACTGAGCAGAGCTGAACACTCCAGGGTTCTCGTACCAGAACCTGAACGGGACAAACACAAAACGAAACAAAGACGTACATTTTAAGGAAATGTAGATGCTGAAATATTAATTATGAACATCATATTTTAGTTGTAATTGCAATCATGCATACAAAAATTAAAACATGCTGTTCACCTGTCACCGTCTCTAAGCCTCTTGAACTGTGTAGCCAGCAGACACATGAGAGTCGGTCCCAGTCTGCTCCCGGGAATCAGATCCTCAGCCATCAAGGCAGGGAACAGATCGATGTTCTGTGGTGTGCCATAGAGCCTGCAGTTACACAGAACCCAACAAATCAGCTCTTATACTCAGTACATGAATACAGGCTACTACAGGCAACATGACTGATGTTATAACACACGTACCTCTGCAGCTTCTCCCGAACAGTTGGGCTGTGGATTTCATTTCTCAGGTCATCAAAGGTCTGTGCTAAGGTGAGATTGCAGAACACTCTGTAGTCGTTATAGGGAGGAATGCCATGGTCCCGTCCTCTTTGTATGTTCATGGCAGCAAGATCCAAGGCTACAGCATGGGCCATGGAGAACAGGCGTTCCGTCAGCTCTGTGTTGAGAAGCTGTGTGGTTACTCTCATCTTTCCTGCCACGCCGAACAGCCCACGCAACAAGGGGTCGATACCTCCCTCGTTTACAATACGGAAGGGAGAGAAGAAAGCCTTGTGCAGAGCTATGTGGCCCTGCTGGATGGGCTGGAAGTTTTCATCTAACCGGTACAAAATAGGATTGATGAGAGTGTGTCCAAAGCGGAATGCGGCCGTGGCAAAGGCGTTAAGGATTCCTGCATTGAGGTTGGGGTCATACCCGTGGTAGGTGCCCATAATTTTTATGCCTGCTTCGCCTAATATTTTGGGCAGCCAGTGACTGTAGGTGATGTGCTGCATCTGTGCACCCACAATCTTGCGTGCCTCGTGGTAAATAGTGTCACCATCCCAGTGCGGGTTAAGGTGCAGCAACTCTGTGGCAATACGGTTATGTTCACGGAACCACACAGTGTGCATGGCTGTGAGGCCCAGCTGCTCATTAGCACGGTGATCTCCAGCCAGGAAGCAAGGAATGGGGCTCTCGTTCTCATCACGCATGCACTCAGTGGGTGGGCCACTGGCGAAGGGCAGCAGCGGCTTTCCTGTGCGCTGGACAATACCCTGCCGCAGCATGCCCCGATGCCCGGCCAGGTCTCGTATCTCCTCTGATTCACGATGTGAGCTGCCATACACATTGGAAGCATCAATGTAGGATGTCAGCTGGTTGATCTGCTCGCGAGGATACACCGAGTTCATGAGCAGTGAAGTCATGCCACTGCCACACACCGGGCTTGAGCGCACAAAAAACATGCAACGGGCACCACTTCTTCGTTGACGCGGATCATTGGGTGGGAACATGATAGGGAAGCAGGGTGGATCGTTGGTGCAGACCGCTGTACACAGCTGGCCATCAGAAAAACGTGACTGACTAAGTGCTGCTACAGTGGAGTCCATGTCATGATCCAGGAACTGTCCCCACTGCATGAGCATGTGTGTGTACTGCCCGTCAGGAGTAATTGTCTCTGTGCCTATCATGGTAGTGGAGACGAGGCGAGGCAGAGGCAAAGGAAAGCCATTGTGCCGTCTTTCTGTGGCACCACGTGGCAAGTTAAAGCCATTGTCATAGACAGATTTTAACAGCCGTTCGAAGGCGGTGAGCGAGGCGCCCCACATGGGGTGCTGCAGGTTGTTGCATGTGCCATCATGGGTGCGGTACTTTTGATGGAAGCAGATGTCGGAGCAGTTATTACTACGGCGGTGAGCTGTACAGCCAGACAGGTTCGCGATCATGTCCAGGAAGTGTGGTGATACCAGGTCATTGTACCGGAAAGCTTAAATAGGGAAAGAGTGAACATTTAGAAAGAGCAAACTTCTTGGAAATTGTTAATAGTAGAAAAAAAATCTATGCAAAATTCATACTAGTGGTATGTGTGTTCTAAAGTTAAGAAACTTAATATGCATGAATATATATAAATACACTAAATATATATAAAGATTCAACCCTTTGGCTTAAAAATCACAGACCTACCAGAAACTTAAATTCTAAGTCTGGAAATGTTGATTCTTTTTAAGACTGCAATAAAAAAGTGTCAACATTTTTAGCATTATAAGATACCTGTCCCATTGGTGTCCACCATCAGGCCCTGATTGACATGCTGTTGAATGAGGAAAAGTGTTCGCTCGAAGATCTCTCCAGCTCTGGCCTGTTCCACTGTGTAAGGGTCGCGTGGATAGCGGAACAACGCCAGCAGCTCAGCGGGAGAGCGAGGCGAGCTGTAGGAAATAAAATTATCATATAAATATGAATGCAAATGTCATTAGAAATGAGAGCACCAAGTAAGATACTGAGCTAAAGGCCGGAAGATTATTAGTTCAAATATCAGGACTGGCAAACTGTCAGGCCCTTAATCCAAAGCCTCACTTGCCTGGCTGTTTGCTTGAATTGTATTTTACCTCAACTGTAGGTTTTACTGTGTGCCAAATTCCTAAACACAAACGTTTGACACAACCATGCAATTTAAGTATTAGTTCTAAAGGCAAGCATTACAACAGATCATTCACATACACATACAACACACACACACACGCACACACACTATGATGGATTTTATTTTTCTACGCTGAGCTGTCCTTTACACTTATTAGCTTCATATAAATAAGAGGAACCACCGTATAAGCAGATAAAACTGTGTTACAGTGATAATAAAAATCACTAATTTTTATGGTTTATCCTGAGTGCACCAAGTATTCAACTCCCAGGGCCTGGAAAACAGATGAAGACCTCTGCCAGGAGAGTAGAGAACCAAACCTCCTCACAATTATCACTAGCATTATTAGATTAGAGCTGAAGGGGATGAGTGAGTGTGGAGCTGTTATTCAGCAAAGAACACACACATACACTGACAGATTCTTACAAAGTGTAGCCACTATACACTATACTGTGTAAAAAAATAACACAACTATTTTTTCAACACACAAAAATAATCCAATTTGTAGTCATGTGACCCAGGATACAAGCGGAATATTTCATTTATTTATTAATAACATGGCGTCTTTTTAACTGATTATAGCTATGAAACATTTAATATGAAATGTTAGTGCTGAAGTTATAGCAGCTAGGGTTACAGTTCCCTCACCAGACTCTCCTGTCTTGGAGAAAGTAGAGGAGAAAAGGAATGTCTGGAAACTTACTGAGTCTTTCAAAATGCTGACACCCAGAAGGGGTTCCATACACGTTAAACCAACAGACCACATCAACAATTATAGCTATTTCTTTGTTAAACAACATGCACAGTCTGTTTATTATTAGCTGTCGCTATAATAATGATCATGTAAGAATGAGAGCAATATAAACACAATATGCATATTATTCAACTATTCGATGTATAATGTTTAATTTACAGGTGGATTTTAATCAAATATTTTTTGTTTTGTCTGAAGTTTAACTGGTTGGACCTTGTCTTCCAGTTTAATAGTAAAAGTAATAAAAAAAAATAAAAAAACATGCATGTTTAACAAAGTAAAACATACATAACAGCAGCTGTGTGTTCAACTTTCTTTAGTCTTGAAATTAGGAATTTCAGTTGTAAGTTCATCACAGATGAGAACAGGAACTAACTTGGCTCTCAGATGTACCACAACGTTAGAAACTATAAACCATTATGTTTGGGGGACATGTTGTTCATTAATAAAATAAACAATGCAATTGATCCAAATCGTCGTGTATAAACAGAATAACACATTCCAGGTTGTGCTGTTAGAACGAAAGTAATGCTGTTGCACACTGTGCCATGAAATCGTATGTCTTGACCAAAAACCTCGACCTCCATTATGGCATAACTGGAATTTTTATGAATGTCTACTGAAATAACAGCAGATGTTTAATGCTGTAAGAAACTTGAGAAAAATTATATTAATTTTTAACATAAAAAATTGTTTTGCTGTTTGCAGCCTGTCCATGTATCTTTTGGTCATACGATTATCCAAATAGAAGAAACAGAGAAATAAGTCTTTTTTGGTTTTCATTGCCAGAAATAACAAATACAAAATGTAAAAGAAAATCATATCTCTTTTCTTTCTTCACAAAACAGAATAAAATCACAAACAAAGGAACAAAAACAGGAAAAAGTCCATCTTTTCATTTTTCTGAAACCGGAAGGCCTTTGTTATGGCAACTGGAGACGCGTTAAAGCAGTATACTGTCATGTAACTTTTTAGCTGCAGTTAACCGATATGTTGGTTAGTAGGATGGCTTTGGAACCAGACTCCCAAGTCATTTTACACATAGCGAGCAGAGGACTACCTTCCACAGCAATATCTGTGTTACTATGTTGCATACTTATGGGAAAGCAAGAGGTTTTTCTTTAAGGACTGTTATGAGATTTTGTGTTGAAAATGGCCTGAAATTACTTAAAAGTATGGTTCCAAAGCCATCCTACTGCTATTACTGTAACATATAACAAAATGCACCATTTTCACGGTTGGCCTTTTTTGACTTCTGAATGTGAATTCCAGTGTGCTCCACACTCACTTGATTTTTTTTGTATTAATGTAGAATTATTATTATTTTTTAAAAATAAAAAGCTTCAAAAGGTAACAAGCAAAGTATCTGACTTCGGTTTCGAGAATGGTATCGAATTACAATATCTTTCAAAGTATCACATCAAAGTAGTAATTCTTTGTATCGTGACACCACAGTAATAGTTATTGATTACAAATCTTTCCCTATGCCAGATTCTGAACAAAGCTGGTCACATATCTTTATCAAATACTATGAAATAGTATAGAATTGCATCAAATTCAGTGTTATTGTAAATATCGTATATGCTCTATGAATTAACATGATATTGGATATATTGGACATTGTCCTCTTGATAATGTAAATCATATTGTACCAGGTGGAATCCAGAGCTTTACACCCATAGTCATGATGGTGACTAAATCAAACCAGATTTGTATTTCTGGCCAGGGTCTGTCCCTCGATACATTTGCTTGACACTTCCTGATTTATACTGTGGAACCTGTGTTCATGCTGTTTATATTTCTTTGGCAGTTACTTTGGCACCTATTTCTTCAAAACAGTGCACTAAATGACTTAAGCAAACCTTCAGCAGTCATTTCCTTAGACACACAAACACTGCACATGTTCCTGTACTGGCTGGCACTGCCTTATGCCGCACAGCATGTGCGACTCAACAGCTGACAGAGTTTAAACTGCAGCTTTCCTAACATAACAGTGAGACAGACTATAAGCCAAGATAAATTCCTCAAGCATTACACTAGCATGACTCATAAGGGTAAGAAGTGTTTTCATATGCCCAAATGACGAGATATCAGTAACAACGCTGCGCTCACCCATCAAATAGTTGCCTCCTGGTGGAGTCTATGGCCTGGTCTACGCTGCGGATGGCCTCCTTGATAGACGTCGAGACGAAAGGGTCTCCTTCTCTGCTTACCTGTGGCACTGGAGAAGAAAGAGAAAAATGTTTAGCCACACAAAATGTGCTGTGAGACTGAAGGGGAGAAAACTACTCTCTGTTAGGTGAGCCAGAAAGAAAACTGTTGTCTAGACTCCCCTGCTCCTTTTCAGAATACTATTACCAGACAACTCTTTGATATACTAAAAGCTTTTATTTTGTCTGAATGATTAATGCCATATGAGCTACAGCCTAAAAAACATTACCAGATTAGATTTATAATAGCACCTCCCTAAAAGCAGCAGTTCATGCAAGAGTGGTTTAGATAATAGCGATATAACACATTAAATCTCAAGGATGATTTTGTCTGAGAATAACATTCCGGATATCATAAATATATACACCACAGAGCTGCTGAATTCTCTCATCACAAGTGGGTACTTTATAAACTCATACTTAAGAACAATCTTAAATTTCCAGTTTTCCAAAACTCATTTGTAAAGAATTTTGACCCATTTGTAACTACTAAGTGCTTCTTAACTTGAAGTTGAAGTTGAAAGTCTTAACTTAACTCGAAGGGCGAAAATTAATAAACAAAAAAAAAAAAAAAAAAAAAAACCACTGTATGTGCACACAGATATTAATTAATATTAGGGCTGTCAAACGATAAATTTTTTTAATCGCGATTAATCTCAGAATTTCATATAGTTAATCACGATTAATCGCATTTTTTAAATCTATGTAAATGAAGGTTTTAAAGTGAAATGTTACAATTAAAATGGTGAACACATGTTATGCTAAAAGTACTTGTTAAAAACTGCTGGG
>JAOVVF010000002.1:18059001-18080214 GCA_028565595.1 Duopalatinus emarginatus
TTATTGGTGTAGCACAGACTGGCTGCCCAGACTGGGAATCGAACCCAGGTCTCTCACATGGGAGCCAACGATGTTACCGCTGTACCACACCAACCACTACATATGAAAACATATATGAAAACTGGTTTATATGAAATAAACCAAAGCCTATTGCTGCAGTCAATGTAGAGAATTTAACAACTTTGTGGCATTAACAGTTTGGGTTTAGCTAACTAAGTAGCCAATGAGCTAACTAAGCTGTGGTTCCTTTTTCATTATTATTATTAAATTATAATATGATCAATTCTAGATTATGGCAACCAGGAGGTCACCATTTAAAATTATGTTTCATCAGTACATTAATAATCTGACTTGTTATATTATTTAGTAATTAAGAATGGTTTTTGCTTTCTGAGGTTTTGGCATCACCTGCGTTGCATTTATGTTCATTTTTTAACCCTCTTATTAATTAATACCCCTTTACCTTTATAATATGCTCCAGGAACACTATGTTTTGTATGTACAAAAACCCCTCTTATTAATAAAGTGAATAAAGCAGTGATTCTAAACGTTAATTTAGTAACATTTAATAATGTACATTAACATATGAGTCAGCCAGTCGCCCGACTTCAGTAAATATCTACAGACTCGTAAAGAGGTCTAAATGGGTGAAGCAGGTGTGACACAAAGGGGAGAAACTGTTATACTGTCTGTATGTAAATGTAAATGCAGACAGCACAGCTAAGGCTTTCTAAATAGATCTGTGACTAACAAAAGGTAAGACATGTGGGAAGGAATGTTATTCAAGCTGTCTCTGTTCTCCTGTGCCTTTAGGTGATGAATCTCAGACACCTCAAAGCACAGCGCGGGCAATTAAGTGCCATCATGTGCGAGATTTGTTTTCCTTCTCAAACAATGGTTGTCAAGTGTCGAGCTATAAAACATCGACACAGGCAGCGTTGTTTAAAGGGAATTGCGCTCGAAATGATTGATATTAATGTGGCATGTCTACGTGGAACATAAACGACGCACATCATAACTCCTTCCCAAAAAATCAGTCAAACACTTGAGACCAGGTGAGAAGAAAGGTCAACGTAACGTATGAGTCAACTCACAGATATTTCAAGTTCTCCAAGTCTTCAAAAGCTCCTTTTGGGATTCTTCGGATTTGATTGTTGTTTAAAAGGCTTTTGGGAGAAGGGGGAAAAAACACAAACAAAACGATAGCACACGTTTTAAACAGATGGTTATACAGTAGAGGCATACATCATGAAATCTGTCAAATAACAGTTTAGAAAGTAATTAAAACAACAGTAAGAAAAGGAATCAAAACAATAACAGCAAAACTTTTCCTGCAACAAAGAAAATTCCACAAGAAGTTTTACTTCTAGATTTTCCACGACTATATCGGATTTCAAGTTTGCACGCAAATCAACCATCCTATTATACAATAGCACATGAGGCTGTTTTCAGATTAAGAATAACTACAGCACAGCTGCGGATGATTCACAAAGTGTCAGTGGACTATTTAGAAAAAAAAGCAAAGAACTCTGTTCCAGAGATCTATTCCAAGATTCACTAAGTCTGCTGAATCTGGTGGCTTGTGTTATCTTAACACACTACGCAGTATAGGGAACTGAGCATGAGGACATGCGCTTATAGGGAAATAATTAATGGAGGAGAAAGCAGAGCTACTTTTACCTCTGTGTAGTCGATTAAAATCATGTCCTCAAGTATTCCATTCCTCCTACACCACAACAGCATGCTTATGGTTTTTGGAATGGAATAAATAATGACAAATTCTATTTTTTATTTGTTTACCGTTACATATAATAGACTGGAGATGAACCAGTTGGTCTGAACACTTTTTCAACCAATCAGATTCAAGAATTCAACAGTGCCATGCTATACTTAATTTTATATTCTCCCTGTATACATGGATATATCTTCTAAAAGCATACTAGCAGAGCAGCGATCTGATGCTGAACGGTTGCCTACAAGAGCAGGAAAAATAATTTCTGCAAGGATTAGGAGGCGACCTGCATGTGTGGCCTGAATCAGAAACCAGCAGGCCAGAGCATACTGTCAGAGTAAACACACGCTCATAAAAGTTTGTCAGAGCACAAAAACAAAGTGCGACAGCCTAATGGCACAGGATACTTACAGCGTGTTGAGGTTCCTCAATCGTATGAAAGAACCAGGCTGCAAGTCTTTAATTTTGTTAAATCTCAGGTCTCTGTGAAAATATAAACATTCAGGAACAATGATTAAATAATAATAACACACAATACATGTGTTAATACATATATTAGGCAATAGCTGAAATTTTATTATTGCATTTATTGCCTGTATGAATAAGAAATATTCAGTTCACCTACTTAAAATCGTACTTTAGAAATGTATAAAAATTATGTATAAGATGTCAATGTGTGTGGTGTTACTTTGAAAATAGTTTAATAATATTAAATTAAATTAATGTTTATAATCAGGTTCTTGTTTAAAAAAGATTAGCTCTATTTTTCTTAAAATATTATGCCTACAACTTGACAACGTTTCAAGTTAATGTATTTGTGATAGTGGAGAGAAACGGCCATGTGTAACAGCAGGTCAGTTATCATAAGCACTGAACACCGAGCCACTCACACTCCTTTCTGCTCACTCAATCAAATGATCAGGTTGCTTTTCCTCGTGCCCTCTGTTCTAGATAACGTATAAACAACACGTTTCGAACATAAAGCTCATCACAAAAACATCACTGCCAGCACTGAGGCACAAGGTGATAACCAAGATAAAAAAGAAGTAAATAAAATGTTCCCTAACAATCGTGATTGTGTATTCATTTTGGTATCAGTATGGAGTGCTCTTGGCGAGAACGGTGTACACGTACTCAGTCTAAAACAACACGGCGTAGATGCATGTATAAAAACCACAGAAGCATCCAGTAGGTGACCTTTTTGCCATTTCAGGTGTTATGATGCCATCATCTATTGTCCGTGTTCTTTGGAAATCTATCTGCTGGCTAATCAAATAAAACATCAGCTGGTATTTCTAAAGAATCCTCAAACAACAAGTTGTAGACACAACAGAGATAGCTTTCTGCCTACAGAGGAGTTAAAAACTCCTGATTTATAAAACTCAGCCATGCTCATTAGCTTAACTGATTATTTCATGATGATTCATCAGAACACCACGAGCTACTTACACCATCACTGGCTTGTCTGTCACTACAATCACTACTATCACAGGATTATTACAAAGCAAGAGGACAGGAGGAACAACAGGAGGAAATGAGAACAAGTAGGAAAGAAAGACAAGTCAAAAGAAGTGACTCATTGACCGCTGTGCTTGTACACACAGAGGAATTGGACCTCTGCATTTAACCCATCCATGCAGTGAAACACACAGACTTGGGGCAGTGAACTTGCCCGAAGAGGCGAGCAACCATACCCATGTCACCCTGAGAGCAGTTGGGGGTTAGGTGCCTTGTTCAAGGGCACATCAGTTGTGTCTTGTGGGTGCAGGGAATCGATCCTGGGACCATTTGGAACCTATGGCCACACACGCCTATGGCTGCCTCCCACAAGACAAAAAAGTCAACCGTAATACAAGTGTATACACAGCAATGCTTTGCATCTCATTATCTATTCTTTTCTGAAGAGTTCCAGTTCGGCAAAAATCTATTTTTTAGTTATTGCTTCAGTTGGTTTAAGCCAGTAGAAGACTCAGCCCTGTCTGTTTCTCCTCTGCCATGTAAGGCTGGCCTGTTAGCAGACGCTGGACCTAGTTTGAGCTCTGTGTGTGTGTTGTGGCATGCTCAGACAGGGCCAGAGCTGAATTCCACAGGCCTTCCATACTGCTGCAGGCAACACTTTCAGCACAGACACAGAGCCGCTGCAGCACGACGCGGAAACTATTTAGCACTCGGACAAACACGGCTGATTGTTTGAACTTGCTTAAATGTATCCTCAATCAATTTTATTCTGTATAATTTTAACTGCCTGACTCAAAATTCCAACTAAAATAAGACGCCCCTTCCAGTACCTCATCAACAGCCGAGTGCCTGAATGAAAATAATGTGGGGAAAAAAAAATCAAACCAGTCTGGAACAAGTCAGATTGTCTAGAACTTAATATGGAGGCTGCTGAAGAGTGACATAATGTAACTGGTCATGAAATTATACAGAGAAAGAGAGTTTATTAAGAGAATTATACACAGTTTAAGAAAGTTTTATCTTGCGTTCAGAGGCACTTTGTTTGATATGTGATGTACCTCTGTCTAAAATGCCCTGTTTCCCCTAAATGCTATATTATTAAAAATGACATCAGCAGATGATTAATAGTTAAAGCAGTGTATAGGCAGAATTTTACAGTTAAAGGAGCTGGACCAGGTTCGAACTACATTTTATACAATTTTTGAAAACACATCTGCAAGGCTGTGAGCTAATTAATGGGAGAGTTTTAATTTTTTTAATAGACAATATTCACAAATCTGTTTTGAGTCTTTGGACTTTTCTTGAATCATTTCCTGAAATCAAGTCAAGTCAGTTGGAATTTACTAAAAGCATGTGTGAAGTGAAGTAGAGAGAAAAACGCTTAAAAAAAAAAAAAATCAAGCGTAAAACCTGACCTGACTACACATTGCTTTTAATAAGACGCCAGAAGTTTGGAAGCCACTGGTTTAATTTTTAGCAGTATATTTTAAATTTTTGTTATATTATCCATTGTGTAAAATCTTCATCTTAAAAGTAACTAGTAACTAAAGCCGTCGGTCAGACATTGTGGGGTAGAAAGCACAGTATTTGAAATTACCCTCTAAAATGTAGTGGAGTGGAAGTATAAAGTTGCACAGAATGGAAAATACTCAAGTAAGTACAAGTACCTCGAAATTGTTCTTAAGTACAGTACTTGAGTAAATGGACTTACTTACTTTCCACCATGGCATTTATGGAAAACACATGACACAAGCTAGTTTATAAAAATCTTGTGTCATAGCAGCTATAAACATTCACCCCTCACCATCCTCTATTTCTTCTCTGTCTTAAAATCAATGACACAAAAATAAAAGCTTGTCCAAGAACCCAGATGCATGTGATTAAATAGACCGCTACTTCCAAAAAACCTTACAATAGCAACAATTAAACATTTTTCTGAATGTAGAATTATATATGTTTATAATTAGTCTTAGATGATGTGGTATATAAGATCCTATGAATTTGCTGTGACAACGGAAAGTGTATCATTAAAGCAAATACAAACAAATCATACTTAAATAATATATACCTGTACTCAGATAACCAGTTACATACGGATTACCACTAAACACACTATCATGCTTTTCTGTTGTCTGATAACATTAAAAAAAAGAAAAAAAGTCTAGTGATGTAAAATGCCATTTTCTTGGAACGACAGAAAAACGTCAGCGTTAAACGATGCTGATATTCACTGGAATGTTTCTCCAACATGAATTATGAAAACAGATCGTTTCAGCATGGCTGAAGCTGAAGTCTTCTCGGTTACACAATGAGGAAACTGCCTTGGCTAAACAGTTGCCTTAAGCAGCCTTCAAGACAATGTGGCATTGTGTTTAATCAGCACATCATTATACCGTTCGGAGATCCCTGCAGTGTTTACAGTGTGGTCTAGGGTGGCTTATCAGGAGGGGAAACTGGGAACATGGCTTCACTCACAGTTTTCTATATAACGTTGACAGATATCTTGCTTCATGGTTTTTAAAACCCATCTTGATCCTATTCTTGGGCAGAAACAGCACTCAATGGTTGAAATAAAAGAATGCAGACTCTAAGAATGATGTACTAGTTTGCGAATGGATAAAAAAAACAGGATATCAGTTAGTGTTATAGGAAACGTTTGGATATGATGTACCACACTATAAACACAATATATGATCAGTTACAGAAACAGCAGACACACTGTGTTTAAGAAGGGTGAAACATTTCTACAGCATTGTGTATAAACATTAACATTAGTTAATTAAATGGGTGGAGTGATTTCACTCTGCCTTTGCTCTATATCAACCAATGTTTTATTCACAGCACTAATAAGGGAACTAAAACGTGGAACATTTTTTTTTTTGGTGTATAAATTACTCCTCCTGTATTGGATGTATAACAGAAAGTCTCAACCATTTGCCTTTTTCCCCTTCAACAAAGACATTGTGAGGACAGAGAATGGGCAGCCAGCCAACATGTAACTAAATATAACCTATAATTAACCATATCAGGAGGAAGTGTTTTACAACACCTTCCATGTGGCAGCTCTTAAAGTGACTAGAAAATTTGGCTTAAACATTTCACCTGTCTGTCAGTGAATCAGACTGTTGGCAAAGGCACATACACTAGCAATAGTGTTACGACTGGTGGCCACCTTCCACCAATTGCGTATGATCCCAGGGAAAAAAATATTGTGTTTATTTTCCTGGCCAGCCTGAATGAACATGAAGGACGACCAAAAAAAAAAAAAAAAAAAAAAAAAATCATAGACACACTTTGGGGTAGTATATTGAGCCTGTAGGATATACAAAAATGTTATCAGTATCTGTGAATAAATTATTTTTCTATCTACCTACCTACCTACTCACCCACCCACCTATCTACCTATCCATGTTCCACAAAGAATACTGGATTGGTGTTCACAATGAAATGTGTTAAAAATATTTTTTTTTATGAAGTAGACTAGGACCCTCCCTCGTAACACTTGATATTACAATGGACCATAAGTGGACAAGTGTAACCGACTACTAAGACACACTGTGTTTGATTGCTCCAACCACATTTACTGCAGCCGTCCAGGACGTACATGAACACATATCTTCTGTAGTGTAAACGCTAAGGTGTCCTGATGTGTCCCCGACAAGAACATATCAGGAAAAAGGCATGAATGCAGGACGTGGTGGTTGTTTTTGTAAGCGTGCCAACACTCGAACAAACGGAGACTAGCATGATATATTAAGCAGCAAGTCAACAGCCAGCTTGAAAGGTGATGTGTTGGAAGCAGGAAAAATGGGCAAGTGTAAAGGATCTGAGCGACTTTGACAAATTGTAATTTCCATATGACTGGGTCAAAGCATCTCCAAAACAGCAGGTTTGTTTTGGGTTTTTCTGGAATACAGTGGCCAGTACCTACTAAAAGCTGGTGTACATGTGGGGGTAAAGGCTGGTCTGGTCTGAACCCACAGAGGATCAACTGAAGGAACTGTCGCTTTGTGCCAGATACCACAGAGCACCTTCTTGTGGAGTCCATGCCTCGACAGGTTAGAGCTATTTGGCAGTTGTTTAAACAGACGGTTTTAGCACTCGTCTGGAGTCTCAGACGTCACAGCGTATTAACTGTGCGCAGGGCCTTTTGACCTTCTGGCAAAAATGATGCAGGCAGTAATGAAATTACTGTTTAGCTGGACACCTTGGAGATGCATGATGGACACAAGTGTAAACGACAGTGTGTCACTTGTGATCCGTTTGCCCGAGACGCATTCTAAGATCACTTGGTACACTTCTTTGTTGGTAAGTAGAAAAAGATTTACACATGCAACTAGCAACAAGGTTATGAAAAGTCTCTCAAAATACCACATGATCCTGTGAAGTACAGACAAAGCAAGCTGATAAGATACAGCTAATAATAATAATAATAATAATAATAATAATAGATTTTATTTATAAGCGCCTTTCATAACACTCAAGGACACTTTACAAGAGAATAAACAAAACAAACATAAGAACAGCACAACATACAAAAGACAAAAGAATGGAAAATCATAGAGAGTAGGCTTTTTAATGAAAGTGCTATTAATGTTTAGGACTATGAAGGCAGAATAAACATCTAACGCTGACCCAGATTTAGACCACGGGGCAGAATGTTAGAGCACAGGGTGGGACCGGGTGAGATTAGACTCTGAGAGGTTGTGACTCAGTGATGCAGACAAGGTTTGTGCTTTCTTGGCATGGAGTAAGATTTATTGGAGCTTGATTTGTGCCAGGTCTGCCAGTCTGATTTATATCAGTACTAATCTGTGTTTATTCACAGATAGGCACAGATTTTATTTGCTGATATCTATACATAAATGCTCATTACTTTAGCCACTCATCCTACTACTGAATCGTGGGGGATGTTGAAATCTATTCCAGCACTCATCGGGTGGAAGGCAGGGATACAACCTGGACATGGTCACCAGTCTATCGCAGGGCAGACACATTTACACTCGCACCTAGGGGCAATTCAGTGTCTCCAATTAGCTTGACTGCATGGCTTCCGATGGAAACCAAGTCAGACAAAGGGACAACGTGCACACGCTACACATCCTGACCACCTGTATGGGAAATTGTATCCAAGCCCTTGTTGCTGTGAGTTGGCAGCACTACCCATTGCACCACCATGTTGCCTTAGGGGATATCTCTGTTTACATCGTGTGCCTCACTTACTCACCATTCTGCCACTTATGGATCATTTCCCACTAGAAAAAAACAGGCCATTTCTAAAGAAGCAACTACATTGTGCTGAACAGTAAATATTCACTGATGAGCATGACATCAGTATTGCTCAAGCCCAAAAATAACATCTCTGCACTGATAACATTTCAATGAAAATGAATGATTCTGGGGAAGACTGTGATGTGATCCAAAGTCAATCCATGACAACAGTTAAAAACAGGATGCAGCAGCGTTACGTCTTGTAGCTCTGCTGCCTGCCAAAAGAATCCTTAGGGGAAATTCCACCATTTTGAGGTCTGTATGATAAAGCTCACCGAAGAATCATTACACAATGCACTGCAAACCTTCTAAAGTGTTTGGAAAAAACAGAGACGGTTCTAGTTTGAGACCGCACTGGTCACTGTTTAACCCGGATTTTAATGATTAAACAGACAATGAGCTACCTGTGTGCAGGCACAACGAGAAGTTATAAATCTAGATTCAATAAATCAATCATTGTTTTATAGGAAAACAAGCTGAGCCACTGCTACCATACTGACATATTTTATTTTTTTTTATACCACAGAAATTACATCAATTAACATAGTTACTTAGCAAACAACTTTCTTTTGCTTTACAATTTTATTTCGCTAAACAAGTTAGTTCCTTGTTATCACTTGTGATATACCAGCTATAAACAATCAATCCCTCACCAGCCTATTTGTCCATAATGCTCTCTCTAAGCTAAAAGTTTGTTACCAAGAAACCATAACCTCTGGTCTACTGGAGACATTCCCATGCTGGAAAACATAAGATAGAGGTCAAATTTCTTAGCCATCTGCTCACATCCGGTTTGCTTCCTGTTTACAGACTATGTAAGCACAAGCTTCTAGTAGTTAATTTGCGAAGTCTTGTCAACGAATTCGTTTGGGCAGGTTTGAATCAGCAACCATGCTCGGATGTGGACCTAAACAACCGCTCCAAGACCCTTAAAAGGAGGTGATCTCGGTCTGGTCCTCAAAATGTACTGTGAAGCAGTTTGTTTGTGAGAATGTAATCTGATGTCTGATGTCGACTGTATTAGCATTTCAAGACTTGCGCTCGAGGTGAATTCAGCTGTCCGTAGGATTAGTTTAACCAGCTATGTTGCCCAAATAAAGGTCTATATCTATGAATAAACGGCACCGCTGCCACTTCTTCATGTTAAACTGCGTAGAAAAATGCACTAGTCCAGAACACAGGACCTTCTTACTGTATTTACTTTCTGAACATTCACCCCAGAGAACTGACCAATAAGAGAGAATAAGTTGGCACTGTACAAGATTATTATTGCTTACTATTATTGTAAAGTAATTGACCTCCTGCGCTTGCAAACCAAAGAATTTGACAGCCGCATTTAACCTGTCCGTGCAGTGAACGAACACACTAGGGGCAGTGAACACACCCGCCCAGTGAAGTGGGCAACCTTATCCATGGCACCCAAGGAGCAATTAAGAGCTCGCTAAAGGCACTTCAGTTTTGTCTTGTCGGCATGGGGTATCAAACCGGTCACATGTCTGGTTCCCTAACCGAGAACCACAGCTGCCTCATTAGCTTGTGAAAAACAGTACAGTAAGCAGGACCATAGAGTGGAAGGTTTCATCAAATCTTCACAGTTTCTGAGTTTCAACACTAACAGTCAATGTGTGGTGGAGGGAAATATCGTTTGAATTAAGTGTAAGACTAAATTATTTTTTCTGTACTGAAAAATGCATTTAATTGGCACATTACTGTATCATTAATTGTAATCGCTGTTACACTCGCAATATCCAGTGTAGCTGCTTTTAAAACACTTGCTATCGAAATAAAACTGAAACCGACATTCAGACCCTCTAATGGACCTGATCTTGCCCATGTTAGCTATTTTATTTATTACATTTCTTAATCCTTTCCCCACTGTGCATGTTCATGTACTGTCCCTTTAAGAATAAACTTTTGAGTGTCTAGTGGTCTAGATTCAGGACCATCCAGTCTTCAGCAAGCGAGCGTCATGAAGGTGAACTTAAATACGGAACCGAGTGTGCAGCTCGTACCAAAAAAAAAATGATGTCTTTTGTTTAAGTGCATTTTGGTTTCAGTGAAAATTACATTGAACAAAAAAGAAGCCAAATGCAAATTCTGCAGAAAAATGCTGAGAAATGCAAGATATGTTGTTTTGCATTTCAGAGAACTTTCTATTTTCATTAAAATTATAATGTTCAAAATATTCAATAAATAACCATAAATAGTTCATGAGTGCGTTTCCTTCAGTTATTTTTTAAAACAAAGAAATGCACTGTAAAAAATATCTCAGCTTTAATACTTTAGGACATTCTGTGTTAGTAAAATAGAAACAGAAAAATAAAAATAATCACTCATTAATCGTAATCGAGAAAAATTTTCAATTAATCGTGATACTGATTTGAGGTCATATCGCCCAGCCCTACATCTGTGTCTTTCACATGAGAGCAGTTCAGCACTGCTGAACATTTGCTTGCCATGTGTGAAGCACAGTAAAACGTTCATTTAGGCTGTCACACAAACAGGTGGTGCAAAAAGATCATTTTGGGAATCATAGAATGATGATGTTAAGCTAAACAAGAATAAAGCTGCCTCCCACATAGAGCAGGGACATTCCCAGCATACATCACTAGCTCACTTCAGGCAAAGTCTCTGGAGCTGGAACTCTTTAACAAATTTATATTACATTTGCATGGAAATGCTGGAGCTGGGAATAGCTAGAGGGAATAATACAGTGCAGGTCATGATGTGAATCAGTCATGGCAAAATGATTTAATAGGTTCAAGGAGTTGGTGGTGTCCAAAAACATGTCTCTGGTGAACTGCATTTGGATGACACAACCTTAATTTGCACACCATTTACAAGTTCCCAGACTGCATTTGGATTTACGGTCAATTCTGTAAAAACGTTGTTTAAGGAGTGCAGCATGCTGTTTATTTTGCTGAGGCGCACAAGAAGAGAGGCCGGGAGCACTTCTTTGAATAACCATCGCCCCGCTGACTATCTCCCCGTGCAAATGAGCAAAGCTTTAGGGATTTTTTTGGCTTGGCATTCCACAATGCTGTGGAGGACGAGCTCCTGACAAAGCCCGACTGCAGCAAATTGCACACAATGCTGCTTCTCTGTCTCTCTGACTCACTCTGACTGGACTGTCTGTTTCAGAAAGACGACCCCATTGAGAATGGGATAAATAAAAGGTGGTGAAACAAAGTAGGCTGTCGGCGCCTGAACATAATTGTGGTTAAATGAAGTGGCCTGACTTTTGAAGCCTCCGCTTTAAGGGGTTATAAATGTGGCCACAAATCAAGTCATTATTTTGTGATGGTGCTGTTTCAGTTTGTTACGCACCACGTCTCCGGGAAGCATTATGCAGCTCAGCTGACAGTCCCTTAGTCAACACACATAAAGCACACTGTCTATATTAGCACGTGTGTACGCTAACCAAAATGATTGCACACGTCCTGTCACGTATAGCCACTGACATTAGAGCTAGCCAGTTTATTTTTCAGAAGCATTTAGCATCGATAATTCACTACAGTCCAGAGTAGACAAATCATGCATTCATTAGTTCACTTACTGAGAAAGCAAAAGCTCCAGTGAACTCAAAAGTAAGCTAATTACAAACAATGACACAGACGATGAAAAATAAGCTAATACTTGATTCAGGTGCCCTTTATTTATCCTCCCAGATAACGTCTCTGATGTCATGGTCCTCACCACAAACTCTGGCTAATGTTCAGCTAATGAGGAGTGGTGTTCTCTCGTGACATGTAATAAGCTTATTTAAGTCTGACTAGCGTCTCCGTTATTACTTAAAGTGTTTCAATGCGAGGTGACTGTGTGTTAGTGTTATATAACAAGCTTTTATGCCGCCCTGTGCTGTATTGCACTTTTTGTCACTGTTTCCACATCCCTTCACATTTCTGATTCTGGAAAAATTGTCTAGCATCAATAAAAGCTAATTACCACAGCTAGTAAAAATAGTTTCAACCAGCAGCTAGACCTGGCCGTCAGTGGAGAGGCTGTGGGAGTACTGTTGTACTTTTGTACTGTTTTGAGTCGACTGAAGGTTGTAACTTGTAATTCCCAACCTCCAACCAGGAAGGCGGATGAAGTGGCAGATTGGTGGTGGCTCTATAGTGGTATGGGGTTTGTTTAGCTGCCATTCCATGGAACCCCTGAAACGTCTACAAACCTCTGTAATAGGTGAACACTATGTGTGCTTCCTTTCTGATGACGGGTTTAGCCTCTTCCAACAGGACAAGCCACCATACACATCTAGACATGTTAGATTATGGTTAGAGGAACACTCTTTGGGGGTTTTACGAGTCCCACCTAAGCGTTATCGCACACATCTAGGTTGCCATGCAACACACTGTGGAAGACAGAAATCCTACACCTTGGAGTACAAACGATTCTGGATCGTTCTGTAGGAAGTATGGTGTTCATTTCCCTACAGAATATTTTCACATACTTGTAAAGTCAATACCAAGTATTAAACTGGTGTACTGGAATTTTCTGGTACTGCAGTGTACATCATTCATCACAGTTGTCACTTTCAAGCATAAATGTCACAGTCGACTACTTTACAACTGTGATTACAGAAAGCTGCTTGTGTACTCTGTATGTCAGACATGTGGGCTACTGGGTTATCCACCAGAAATAACAGCTCAGCAAAGTGCAAAAGCAAAAGGTGAAGTACGTGACCCTAAGACAAACATGTTTTGTAGATTCCGTTGCTATCGCTGACTCACTATCACTGATCTCTGGTGTTATGGTGTTCTGAATATATGAGTAAGGAAGATGCAGATCATAACAAACAAAAGCTGCAGAGAAACAGGGCTGTGTGATAGGATTATACATATCGTACGATGATAGAAAAAATGTCTATTGATTGATATATGGTCTATATAATCTTACATCACTAGGGTCGGAGGTCGGAGGCTGGAGCTACTCGTGGTGTTCTGTACCAAAACAAAAAAATAGGCATACAGCAGTGTGACAGAGCAAAAATCTCCACAACACTCTGACACAGAACAGACCTAAAGCCCAACTAAAAGATGATGAACCTGTGGCCAATATGGAGGCATTTCTGTCAGTTGGATTCCTGAAACATGAAGTTGAACAGTGTGTTTTAATGTTTGCTTTTTATATTTCGTATTCCCATTTTCACAGCGTTATGTTTTTCTCTTCGCTCTTTTGGGATTGTTCTGTTCAACGTCACTTCCAAAGAATGACAGCAAAATAGTCCATTTTCAGGGTAATGATAAAGAAGCAGTCATGAATGCATGTAGTCATTTTGTATAGATTAGGTTTCATTAATTTAAGAGAACACATCATGCGTCCTGATATGAAACAGCTCAGACTCATCAACATTTGGACTCCACAAGAAGGTGTTCTGGGGTATCTCTGGCACCAAGACATTAGCAACAGATCCTTCTGTGAAACTGGACCAGACAGGCTAGTCTTCGCACCCCTTGGGTGTCCATGACCCTGATACTGGTCCACCAGTTGTCCTTTCCTGGACCACTTTTGGCAGGTAGTAATCACTATATACTGGGGAAACCCCACAAGACCTGCTGTGCATCCTTTGGCAGCACAATTTGGTCCTTACACTTGCCCATTTCCTCCTGTTTCTAACACATCAACCATGAAAACTGACTATTTCTGCTTAATATATCCCACTATTTGACAGGCGCCACTGTAACAAGACAATCTCATCTAAATAACTTCAACAAGGACCGAATCGTGATGGTTGGATTACTGGGTCACAGGATCTCCAAAGCAGCAGGTCATGTAGGATGTACCTTGCTCGTGTGTTGCCACTGGCTTGCTAATCAGGGATAAAATTTCTACAAATGTATAACCCGTATCACTCACTTCTGAAAAGCTGCTTAGGGACAATGTCCGTTTTTAAAAACTCTATACAAATGAAATTTCATTGAATAGTGGCTAGCCTATCTGGTCCAGTCTAACTAAAGATCCACAAAGGGATCTGCTGCTAACATCTTGGCGCCAGATACCACAGAACACCTTCAGAGGTCATGTGGAGTCAGTGTGTCAGGGCTGTTTCGGCAGGTTGTCTTAATGTTATGGCTGATTCTTCCATCATCATTTCGAGATGTGAAATGATCCAAGATTTTGTCCATATCACGCAGCCTCGCTAAAACACGTACACTAGGAATATAATGGCGTAACACCACGCATGTGGTTGCAATCACAGCCACACTTCAATACACAATGAAATCACTGATAGGAAAATAACAGAAAAAAGAAAATCCTTAGATGCCCTAGCAAGGATTTGCGATTTAGCCAAAAGCAATAGATCTGAGAAAGCCGAGGCAAGCTGAAAATCCTTCATCATGCTGTCAGACCAGAACCTGTAAAGTGAAAGCAATCATTTCTCCATCCATGAAAGTGGCAGGATATGAGTATTACTCAAAGTCATTACGGAGAGGAATTTACAGCCAGAGCAGCACCTCTAGAGTCAGTGGCTGAAAAAAATGAATCGGCTCGACATGGGAAAAGTCTGATACAACCTCAGATCATGTTAAATGGAGAAATTCAGTAACACTCTCAAAGGACAGCCCTGAGGAAAGAAAAATCAAATCAGCTCGGTGTAAAGCACATGTTAAACCGGACGCTGTAATTTATTAGTGGCGGCTTGTCACTGACCGGTATCACCGCTGACCAGCAGTTTTTTTCCTTTATACTTAAAGTGTGTAGAATTTTATGTTTATTGTAAAGCTAAGCGTGATTCACCCAGTGACCCTCCCAACCATTGTTTCTTACATTTACATTTACGGCATTTGGCAGACACTCTTATCCAGAGCGACTTACAAGGTTATTGGTATTACAGAAGGCCAACGTAGTGTTAGGAGTCTTGCCCAAGGACCCTTATTGGTGCAGCACAGACTGGCTGCCCAGACCAGGAATCGAACCCAGGTCTCTCACATAGGAGCCAATGATGTTACCACTGTACCACACCAACTGCTCTCTCTCTCAAAAAAGCATGAAGTGAGATTACTGTCTTCTATGTGAAAGTGTAATGTATTGCCTGTTGTACTTAAGGAGCGAGCAGGTATTACTAAAGTGAGCCCGAGGCTGTAAGAAGTGAGCGCACTTCTTTTTTGTTTTTGCTCTCTCCATACCTCAAATCAGATGAATATTCAGCAATACTGTGTATACACTGTATTTATTTGTCAGAAAGCACTTCACAATTGAAACAATTGAAACATTCACAGTTGAGTACTTATTACTTAATAGCTCATTAAAGAAAGTGTGGGCGTGCCTCCTTCTGCATGTACACGCATGTACATCCCTCACCCTCCAGTCATCTTACTGCCACAAATAGAATCTAATTTTGTGGGAAACACTGTGGACGTGACACCTAAACAGTTGCAATACATGCAGTAATGTACAGCTGAGCAGTGAGACTTTTTAAAGCAGCTGGAAGACAGGAAGCAGTCGTCATGTCTACGCACAACACGGTCCTTCTTCTTCTTTTTGCAAACAATATTGCAACTTGTGTGAAAACACGACTCTTCACGTTGCCGTTCCTGTACTCTTTTACGTTTATGAGTGATGCTGCATACCCACATAGATGTTCATGCATAGATGTGCTTTTTGTACATATGTATATACCAGTCAGCCATAACTTTAAGACTATAAATCAACTGACAGGTGGATTAATGACATTGATTGTCTTATTACAATACCTCTCAAGGGGTGGGATATATTACAAGTAAAAAGTGAATTCTCGAGAAAGTGTAAGAATCTAAGCCACAAAAGCAAAATTGTGATGTCTAGACGACACAACAGCAGGTCATGTGGGATTCCGATATACGCTGGTTAGAACATGCCAAAAGTGTTCCAAGGAAGGAAAACCAGTCATATGGGTCACCAGGTATGGTGGGATCCATGCCTCGACAGGTCAGAGCTGTTTTGGCATCTTATCAAATCAGATCTTTTGTATCGCAAAGCTCTTTTTTTACTATTTAATACTGTGTTGGAAATTAAACGCGGTAGGAAATAAACCGAAGAGAAGTTTCTCAGAAGTCCACTTATCCAACTACGAAGTCCAACTAACAGTGTCAGTACCTGTGATGTGATCTCTTGCTGTTGAAGGACGTAACAGCATGTTTTTATTCCACTTATACCACAGTCATTAACACTAAGAGTTTGTTTTAATGTATTATAAAACAATATGCTGTATTCTTTGACAGGAATGTTTATGTTGTTAAATGACGGTAAGACAAGTTTCTGTTACAGCTTACGTTACAGCAGCTATAAACAGTCTTTCCCTCACCAGCGTCTATTTATCATACTTTTGAAGTTCTGCTCTTTTGAAGCCTACATCCTGAAGATTTTCCCATGCCGAGAAAGTTATAGCTCTACTTCCTAGTGTTATACAGAGCTGACAAGGCAGATTCCTTACAAACATTGTGAATAAACGTCTCTTCACAGAAAACAACACCATATTAACAACATGGTACTGATAAAAGACCCAGTACAGATATCAGGTGAATTGAATATCAGACTGAATTCTGTAACAATTGCAAAAGACTGGGTTTTTTTATATCAGCTAATATAAAGGTTTGGTTTTTCGAAGGCCTTGTGTACGTTTCTACTATAAAATAGGAACATTACATATAATATAAACTACAGACTATTAGAGATGGACAGATCAGTGATTTTGGGGCCGATACCATTCAGACCTTCTGGCACGATCGGCCAACAGCCAATACTGATCGAAGACGGGGCTGACTGCTATGTTTAACTAGTGCAATAAAGACATAAAACATGGTCAATACTGATACATAAAGTCACAGATGGTAAAAAATAACTTGCCAGAGTGATAATGCTTTCAATCCACACATGCAAATACAATATGGGGTTTCTTCAGCCACAAGAACTGCGCGGACCTTTGACTGAGGGGGTTCGCACAAGGCTTCATTTCCTTGCTGAAACGCTAGATGGAAATAAGGAAATGGGGTTCTTGCTGGGTGGTCATAAAATGAGTCATTTGTTTCATGCCATTGATGTAACTCTTAGGATTGGCTAATTTAGAAACATATAGGCAGATGGCCTACTTGGTTACTAAAGCAGCTGATACCAATTCATAGCTGATCCTTTCATCTCTACAGACTACTAAAACCTGATTACAATTTGCTTTACAGATGAAACCACCATGGTCAGACTTGGCATTGTAGAAAATTCATCAACACCTTCTCAGCAATCACAAAACCATGAGTTTAACAACATTCTCGCACCATCATAAATTATCGCACTGTGTAACTATCTGTATTTCCATCATGTCTATAGGTTACATTCTTTCCTGTTTCACACTGCTGCGCCTGAGGGAACGGGGCCTTAAACGGGTGTGTAAATGAACGATTTACAGAAGAATAATTGGAAAGTGAAGTGGCAGGAGATTGAGGGTAAGAGAACCAGGCACATTCGTGTCCCGACAAGCACAGACACGGCACACAACAGGTGGCTGCATTAAGCCCTGCAGGCATGTAAAATGTAGTATGTAACAACTGGTCTGACTCCATAGATCTCCAGAAGAGCACACTGTGTAATGCATGAATGCAGCAGGAGGGAACAAATGCTGAATCATAATACTAATCAAATGCATAACAGGGTAATAAGCCAGAAAGCATTTTTACAGGAGCTGGCTCATTCGGTCCTTGTGCGGTTTATAAGTGGTGAGAGCTGGTGGCCTCTTTGCAGATGTGTTATCCGTAATCAGGGCTCGCTTGCAGCTTCATGCTCTGAATAGAAACCTCTGTTTGGGCAGATGTATACGTGCACAGGAAACTAATGCACACAGATATCACACGGGACTATTACATCCGGCAAGGGGAACATATTACGCGCTGAAGGCTCAAACTCAGGCCCAGGGGGAGGGTTGTATTGTCCCTCTGTTTTGCTGTTTGCTTCACACAGTCCCGTCTAAACAGGCACTGCTTTTTCTAATGCATGGAAAGATCCAAGGCTGACTTCAACACCCTGACCTTCCTATGGCTAAATCGGGCGTGCAGCTCCATTGACTTTCTTCTCTTTGGCGAGCAAACGTTGCGCAAGACAATAGCGTGTCTGTTTAGTGTGCAGTTAAAAGTCTCACGGCTTGACTCAATAATTCCACATGCCTGCCAGACTAATAAAGAACAGTCAACCAAAGACACCTAAATGAATCGGCTCCGTTCAAAACTGCACCTACTTTCTTGTTTTTTCCCCCACACAAAACATATCAGACTGTATAGGCCATGATCTGCTGAAGTGCATGTGCTGATGTGTGTGTGCACGTGTGCAGTGTGCTTAAAGACAGAAAGCATGCCAAATGACACATTATACTCTCTGCATTACAGTGTGTGTATGTGTGTATTGTATGCTGGCACGTGCTATTACATTCCACAGTCCTTCTGGATCTTAAGCCGGCAATTTCAAAACATCTGGCTAGGCGGAGGATTAACGTCCTGAACGTCTAACTAGCTAACACTCGAACAAGCCAACGGCATCTGTGTTTCTCTGACTCAGTGATCAGCAGTTTACAAGAAATCATCCCTCCACTTACTGTAATGACCAATCCCAATCACACTGACCTCACGCAAATGGAAAGATATCAACACAACACTGATGACTGAACAGGGACGTTTTTTTTTTATATCTTTTAATTTTTTCTTTCAAAAAACTAACTGGAAAATGTATCCAATGGCATTTGCAGTCATTCTTGCATAACATGTTTAAACTTCCCAAAGTAGGTCAATGTCAAGGAAAGGTGTGTACACTTTGGGTGGAAATTTAACAAATCACCAAAAACCAGGCCCTGCCCTTACAGCAGACACCTTTACATCACACATTATACACTGACTAGTCGAAACACAATGTAAAAACCTGCATACTCTGATAATTTGTTAGCCACGCTTATCTTTGGCCTTCCATCAACAACCTTATACAACCTTACAACATTTATTTCCATCCAGACTAGCTTTAATATCTGGTTGAGATACTGTGCGAGTTGTATCGTTCCGTAAAGTCTTCTCCAACACGTCCAAGACTATCAATGAGGTTAAGGTCAGGACTCTGTAGAGAATTCATGTGTTAAAATGGTTCCTCATGCTCTCTGAATCACTTTTTTTACAATTTGACTCTGATGAATCTTGGCATTGTTGCCTTGGAATATGCCTGTTCCATCAGAGAAGACGGAACACGTAGAAAAATCCATTGATGTTATGACCTTCTCATTCACTAACATTCAGGTACTTGGCTGACTTAATTTTTTTTTTTACCAGATAGCCAATTAAGGCAACCCCAGATCAGAACACTACCTCTAGAGACTCCAATTGCAAACATAGTACTTAATTACGGCCAAAAGAGTGAATGTGCCCCAGCGGTTAGCAAAAATCCTGCTGATGTATGCAAGTTATCTTTCAATCCCTGTTTTTTCCCCTGCGGATTCATGTTATTATTGTTATATTTTCCACCTGATTACCTTCAGAAGTAAGAAAACAGGAAGGCTCATGAGAGTACCACTATTTATAGCTATTACAACAATAAAAAAAATCATTAACTAAATGCACAGAACACACTGAATTGATGGCAAATTGCTGCAGTATAACAGGAATAAAGCACTTAGGATAGGATGTTATTAAAAAAAAAAAAAATCACCTTTACAATGGCAACTGCTCTCTGTTTCTGCATCAAAACACCCCACTGTTGATTACTGTCCTATAACACCAAGCCCTGTTGTGCTCTATTGATTGAGCTTAATTGAGTTGACCAGTAAGAGATGTCTGGAGTTAATCTGAGCTCATAATTTTGCATCTGATTAAGCTGTCATATGCAATTACATTAGCAGGTCAGCTAACTAACGAACTGGCTCGTGTTGGTTTTTCTTGGTCAGCCAAATATTCGCTATCACATTTCAGTGCTGTACAAATAAAACCGCCATTCTCCAAAACGACAGCCAACCCACAATCCATTGAAAGGAAAGCTCACAAAAACAGAAGCTGAAGCCATTTCCAGGCAGTCTAACACAAATCTTGGACAGAGCTTGTCATGCCTTGCATCTTAAATCATTTTCATTTCAAATGCTGGATTCTAACATAACATTCATGCAGTCTTTTTGTACAGATCACGGCATCCTCGACACCTGAAAGACTAACAAGTAAAAAAAAAAAGCAAACATGCTGACCTGAAGTCAGTGGAGGAGACGATGACCCCTGAGGCCATGCTCACATCTCAACCAGGTTTTAGGTTACTAATTGCTTTTTGTTTGTTGAGTAAAGTGGTGGGTTGAGGCTGAAGGTTGAGACAGTAGCTGTGTAGTAGGCGAAACTTTTAAAGTAAGGATATTTTACTGTTTGGAGAACACAGTACTCAGGAATGCACAAACGGTATCTTGGACAGTATCTCTCTGAGTGGATGTGGAGACATCATGTTGAATCAGTAACATAAAACAAAGATATGCATTCGATGGCACAATGGATAAGGGACAAATTATGAACATGATTTTTATTTTTAAATGGATCAGGAGTCTGTGATATTGTTACAGCAGCGGAAAGAATGTATTCGTGTTATTATTTGTAGAAATTGTGAGAAATTAATTTAAATTATTACCAAATGTTTAAGTAGCTGATTATTGACTTCTATAGAAATATATGTATATGTATATATGTATATGCACTAAACCTTGTTTGTTAGTGTGTTTATAGTTAAATGGACTAAGATAGATAGATAAATTTACTAATCCCAGGGAAATGTGTGTG
>JAOVVF010000002.1:18092272-18108566 GCA_028565595.1 Duopalatinus emarginatus
ATATTTTTTTTATTTTTTATTAAATGTTATAGATTGATATATAGAACAGCTACTTTGCTTGTAGTATGATGTGTGGTTATTTTGATAGTTAAAAAGTGGCCTACTCAGAACACGACTGGTCTAATAAGGTATGACCATTAGATTTCTTGTTACTTGTGTACTACTTGTTCCAGAATCGAGTCACCTTGACATGTAGAACATGAATATAGAGGGTCTGCTAGGGGATGCTTTGGCATTGCTGTGATTGTAGTGGGCTGGTCTAGAAAAAATCCAGGGCTAAATTTAGTTCCTGGTCCAGCCTGTGCTGTGTGTTTAAAATGTCTTTTATCTCTACTTTACATACACATTTCCAAATCAAATTATTTTTAATGACGTCATTCAGAGAAAATGTGTATGTCCTGTATATGCTACAGTAAAATAATGCTTATTATCTTGTTTAGCCATTTTACACAATTTCTGTCAGTGACCCTGGTCATAAACTCATATGGACCAAGCTGATTAGCCCCTGTTCCTTTTCATCTTGCTGACACACTCATTCATATCTCCCGAGTGCTATTACACTGGCAATGTACAGTACATTATAAAGCAGTTGCATCGGAACATTGCATGCAGAGTCAAGTGTTGCCTGAAGCCACAGAGAGCTATGATCTGAAAATCAACAAGCGGCAGCGCAATGCTCTTTGCTTTCCATAACTTGCCCGCTATCCGTTCTTGATGGTGGCCCTTACCATATGAGGGAGCTGGATATTAGCTAAACTGTTAATCAGTGACTGGCTGAGGTTGGCCAGCTCATGCAGGAGAGATTCATTTTGCTGTTCAATCACCTTGTTTTCTTCCTCTATCGACTTCAGATTAGACTCCATGGTTGTAATCTGGGGGCAGAATAAAGATTGCTGGTGTTAGTTATGGAAAATTATAATAATTATTAGAGTAATTATTGGGGTAAAAAATACAGAACATTTAATGTGAATTTAATGTGAAAGGTTATTCCTCCCCCCACCACTATAACTAGATTTAAGCCTTCTTTGAAAATTATCCGAACAGTTACACAGAAACAAAGGATGGGCTTCGTATGGGCTTCCTGGTAGCGCAAGATGACCACATGAGGTTCCGCTGCCTCTCCAGTCACATGTCTTTCGATGCGCACCTGAGCCGCACTCACGTGCTGAATAAACAAACTAGTGTTGTGGAATGCACATGGCGGCTCATTAAGAATTCCTGGACACTGTTTGACCCTGTTCTCATGGATTACCCTGTCTCAGACTCTGCCCTGATTATGACCCTGTTATTATGGATTACCCTGCCTCGGACTCTGTCCTGATTATGACCCTGTTATTATGGATAACCCTGCCTCGGACTCTGCCCTGCCCTGTCTAGTTTAGTTGTTTTTGGTTTATGTTTGTTTGTGTCTGTTTACTTTTGTGTTATCAATAAAAATATTCCCTGCGATTACATCTTTCTACTGTTTATGAGTTTTAATATACACTCACCACCGCAACGTTGAAACTAAACTCTATTTATCTTTTATTTTTAAATTAATGCTTCCAGTCAGGAATCACAGAAACAGTGGCAACCATAAATCTACATATTTCCACTGTGAAACTTTATAAATATACCTTTTGTAATTTGCAGACTGTGAATATTTTTTCTTACCTGTGTTCTAAGTTTGATCATATCTGCCTCCACCTGTGAATTGGATTCATTTAAATCTTTGATTTCTTCATCCAGCTGTTTAATGTCCTCGTCATTGTGTAAACCTTCAAAAATTAAAAGTTAAATTACTAAATAATAATAAGGTGAAATTTGTCAATGAATATATTAATTAACACACACAGATTTCCCTTATTTCTGAATTACCCTGTAACCTCTAATCTAGTAACATGTTAACTAATAAGTTACAGCCTCAAAGCTGCTATACAGAGTTGCATATTTCATTTGGATTTGTTATGGATATAGTTAATAATAGTGACCTTTTAGCAGGATATTACAGATTTCCTTTGTACATAATAGTCGCTGATCAAACACCTCATAATTGTAATTTCTGCATGTTCACCCAGTGTGTATAGCATGTGATTTTATAATTACATTTTCTCTATTTGTACAAGAGTGACTGACTTTTAAAGAAATATTGGCATTGTTTTGGTAGTATGAAGCAGTTTGTACCATTGTTTGGCCGTTTTATTGTAAGCATCTCCACCCCTGACAGCCTGGCCTTCTTCATAGCAGATGAAGCACGTGGACAACCTGACAGACTAAAAGACATAAAACGCACAAACGCAATAAAAGAATTTATTTATGCACTAAACTAGTCTGCCTTTGATGAGTTTTATGAGGTTTTGATGGACATTGTCTTTCATTTAATACTATTGTCTTGCTTAGATGTGATATTGAATATAAAGAAGTCCCACCTTCGATGGGTTAAAAAGCTGCCACTGACATGACCTGAGCCGTCACAGCCTGGAGTGGGGCAGGACATGCCATCTGTCTTCCCAGCCTTCCACGTGAACTGTGTGCCGTTCATGTAGCAGTCTTTCTGCCGCTTAGCAGCCAGGGGGCAGCCTGACGCACTACGGTGAGATGCGTACTTCCCTGTCACGTGACCCTGTCCATCACATCCAGGTACAGGACACCTGTAAGCACCAGAACAGGTCCAGTTATGAAGATCTATGTAGCTCTTTGTTCGCCAGTGTTGACTGTTTTTGATTTGGAATCAAGAGAATTTATACAATGTGCTTGATTCCTGGATGATAAACCTGATGGATTTGGGTCCATGGTTGGATGAGAAAATGTCTAATGTATGTTGTGTCATTATACCAGTTGTCAAAGCAAACAATAAGCAATTTAGTTACTACTGAAATCTGGAACTGCCTTGGTGAATTTCTGAATGTTCTCTCAGATCTGTGGCCTTTTTTCCTTGTTCTCTGGTTGCTTCTCACAATAAGACTCCAATTTCAACCTCTTTGGATGAGAATCTTGCTTTGCAAATGTCACAAAAATTTACAACACTATTAGTGTACATATTTAGGGAAAAACATTATAGCACCCTAAAGGGGTCTTTTGTTTGTACAGCAGTAATGGAATCTCATACATTCACAAGTGTAAGCAAATTTAATAGTTAGGGAGCAAGCTAGGGATCATTTAGGGATCGACCCTATGGTGCATCCTGAACTTTTTTTTCCAATACAATATTCAGAAAGTCAGCAATTCTTTTTCTACTTCTAGCCCCTGTGTTGATTTTGATAGTGATAGGAAAATGAGGTGTCTTTTAATTAGCCTGACATATGTGAGTCTATTAGACCAAACCATCTGATTCACTCTGTTCTTTCCAAAATTGTCCCCAGTCCCCAAAACTCTTTAGCGCTGTCATCTAGAAGCCTCAGCACTCTCTACAGCTTTTTAATCTCGGCCCCTTTCTATCTGCACTTACCTCCAAAACAGGACAGAGTTGGACAAAATTGTTTCTGCTGAAGTGTAAGCTCTTAACAACATATTATACTCGCTGACATTCACATTCATGTTCTATTAAAATGTTGATGGCACAAAACTTTTTTTCTTACCGAAGTGAGGGTCGTTTGAGAACTGAAACTGGTATAAATTTACTGACTACAAACCTTCCAATGCAGACTGTTTGAATTCTCGTGAAACCTGACGTTGTGGAAGATCATACCTGATAGGTTCCTGGTCCTCTTTGTCCTCTTTGCTGTGGGTAATCTTGATACCACTCTTGCGAGCCCGTGGACATCCTGACAAACTGGAAAAAAGACCAACTTGTGAGTATTGTCCTGTAGATTTTTATTTATTAAGAACTCAACAATCCATCAAACCAGATAAATTAATAAAATGCTATAGTGTCATAGGGAAAAATGTAACTTTACCTTCTGTGGGAGGCATAATTTCCAGTGATATGTCCCGAGCCATCGCAGCCCGGAGTCGGGCACCTGGGACAGAAATACATGCTGTTACTGCCCGACGTTAAAAGAAGACAGAACCTTGAGTAATTGGTGTTGCATTCAATTATCACATGCTTGATAACACTTGCCCTTCATTACAGCTAGGTGATTAGAAGTAGAATTAGTGCAGCTTATCTTTGCATCTGGTTATCTGTTCAGGTGAATAATGAAGGCAAAAACTAAGTTACCTGAAACATAACTACCTCACTGATCTTGCGTTAGGATGGCGATCATTGCTTATTCGATAGGTGCAGAAGCATTATGTACTGCCTACGCTTTTATTTGAAACAGAAAGCTTGGTCTTATAACCTGATCCACACCAATGCACTAACTCCAATCAATACATTCCTGTTAATGCGCTAATGCGCTAAATCTGCTACAGACTGTCATTAGAAGTCTAATACTAGGAAAATGACTGAATCTGTTAAACCTTATTTTTTTATTTGATTAGATCAGACCCTAGTAGTTTATTATTCATACTCAGGAAAAGATTATTGTATGTCTGTAGTTGTTTAGAACAGTAGCACAAAATAGTTGTAGTGCTGTTAGTTTAACTTAATATAACGTTATTTAAACATTATATGTTAATATTTCACTATTTTCCCATTATTTTGATGTAGAACTTGTCATGTGATCAAATATTTTGTTTGATATGTTGTTCTTTCAAGAAAACCAACATCTCTTTATATTAACTTAATAGCCATTTATTTCAACATATAGTTTTTTTCAACTTGATATTTTCATATATAACAATAAAATGTTCTTATTTTAACTTAGTAGCCTCATGTCAAGACATTATGTTAACGTTATTAACTTGTAATGAGAATTTAAGATGGTTATGTAGTATCGGAGAAACAATACAGAGAATAAAAAGTGAATATATCAGTTCATGTTATAATGCATGCATAAGGCATTAAAACATGTTGTTATCATTCTTAATGAAGATGCAATGACGAGCACTCTTTAACACAATGCACAATATGTTGTAGTAATAACACATTATAATAGCAATACCAGAAAAACCAAGACACTTTTTACAGGAATGAAAAAGTAAATAATCAGTAAATAATACTAAATTACTGTTTTCAAATGACTTTAAAATTGAATAGCCTTTTTTTCTTTTCAAATCAATCTGGTCAGGAGTTCATTTGTTTCCGCCTAACCATAATAAATGAAGTAAACTTATTTGTTATTAGTCATATACACCAATCGGCCACAACCTTAAAACCAGATGCTCTGATGCAGTCATCTAATTATCACAATTTGGCACTAAGTCAATAAGATACTTTTTACTCTTTCCTAGTTTTGCTTCTTCCAACACATGTGCATGAAGAACTGACTGTATAATATAACCCAGCACTTGACAGGTGCCATTGTAATGAGATAATCAATGTTATACACTTCGTCTGTCAGGGTTTTTGTGGTTTTAATGGAGATGGCTGATCGGTGTAATGTGTGTTCTTTTCTGTTCTGTTTTGATTCATATGCACCAATTTACCATATCACGTTCCTTGGATATAAAAACAGACTTGGTTAATAAAATGATTTTGATTTTGATTCTGATTTGCATACAGTTGCTACCATTATTGTTACTAATAATCAATAATCAATAAATGAGTCAAAGTCGAAATAACAATTAGCTACAACATAATGAAAATGTGTGTGAAAATGTAATTATATGATATTACAGTGACGTATATGTTTTTTTAATTACAATAGTAACAGAGTAACTTGAAAAAAAAACAAAAAACATAGCGGTATAATATCTTGAAATAAAAAGCTGAAATAACGAAATAGTAAATGGAACTGATGGCTTTCCGGGTTTTTCCTGAAACAAAACTTACTTGAGTTCTTGTGAATTGGTAGCCATCATACTCCGAATGCTTTTATCTGCTAAAGGACAACCTGAAAGACTGAAAGATTATAAAAGCCGATGTTAGTTTAGCAAAACGGGCCTTGCGAAAAGCAGCTGATACTAAACAAACACACACAAAACACACACATACATACACACAAACACAGAACAAAAAAAAAAAAAAAAACATACAGAAACTGTAAATGCAGAAAAGCCACGGTGCAAGTGCAGGGGAAATCAGATCTACACAGTGTTAACCCTCTGAATCGATTACTACACAGATTTGTATTATTCACCTTTGCTTTTTTAACATTTGTGTTATCCATATCTCCATTACGGAGGTCATATACTCAGAGGGTTAACATTAATGTGAGTACTGTGTACTGTGCTAAGTACTGTTAGACAGCATAGTCGAGGTAAGCTGAAAACAATAAATTCATAGGACGAATCCACCATGAGAAAATGAAATCACACCTTCTATGCGAGGCGTAATTACCGGTTACGTGACCACTTCCATCACACCCTGGAGTTGGGCATCTGTCTCCAGAAAAAAGTAGATAGAATCAAATCCCAAAAGTCCAGAACAAACAAACAAAACAAAAAAGGGAAACAAGATGTGTGTGCAGCCAAAACACTTCATTTTAGTCAAATATCCCACACCATCATAAGCGTTACATTTCTAGCTATGAGCATGACACTTAATATTCAAAGTGATGTCACTGTCACTTCTGACATCATTCCTGATTTGTGCTGTAAGGCTTATGAGTGTGTTACACAGCGGTAATGCTATGAAGGAGATAAAATGAAGTGTTGCTTTGAGTCACAATTTGTTTTGCCATTGATCATAGTTCATTGTTTCCAGTTTAGCTTCACTGTCTCTCAAGACATCCTAAGGAAGAGCTGCAACATGAACAGGTAGAATGAGAATGACGTTTCATTACGAAATAAAGCATCAGAAACGAAAAGCACAAAAGCCAGAGGTATGCTAAACTAAAGAACCCCAGGTGAAGGGTCCCTGTCGCATTATGTGGCATGCGGCTGTGCTGATCATTCTAAGCAGAGCAACACAACAGAAAAAGAAGAAGGAGAGACAGAAAAATCAGTCGACAGGAGAAGAGGGTGACGCGCCAGAGTGAGCAGCGACATCACTTCCTCTTTGGTCTTACGTTATCAGGTCCTTCTTGCTCTCTTTGCAAGGGGCAAATTTTGGCTTAGGACTCGGGAGGGCGACATCTGTGGCATAGGCAGTGTCCTCTAAAATGTCCTGGAATGGATCTAGATCATCTGACTGTAAAAGAAAAAGGAGAAAAAAAAAATTAAGAGTTATTACACGTCTATGATTAAACATCTATTGTTACATATCTTTAACATAGTAGATTTGTTTTAGTATGTGTATGTGGAAGTGAAATATTATAAAGCGAGGCAGATTTTGTAAAATAGGCAAATCCTGAAATAAGAATAAGAGAGATGTGTGTGTGTGTGTGTGTGTGTGTGTGTGTGTGTGTGTGTGTGTGTGTGCACGCCTAGCTGACTTATGTTCATCTCCCAGCAGTTATCAGTGTGTGCTGCCGGCATGGTGGCTCTGGCATGCTACACCATCTGCCAAGTGTCTTTAGAAGGGACAAAGGAACTTCTCAAATGTCTCTCTCTCTCTCTCTCTCTCTCTCACACACACACACACACACATAAAGACACACGCGCACACACACACATTTGCACGAATACATTACATCAGTCTTATGCAGTATTTAGACAGCGCTACACATTGTGCACACACAGAATTCAATGTCAAGCAACAAAAAACGTTTTCTTTTTTTCCAATATAATGCAATCATAAAGTGTGTTTTACAGCATGCTGTAAATCCTGTACATTTCAGCTGGAGTCTACAAGTGGGATCAAGTAGGTTCCCAAATGAAACTCACAAAACTGCTCAAAACTGAGATTACAAAAGAATTCTGTATAGTTACTGAAAAATAGGATTTAATACAAATAACAGAATATAAGCCAAGACTCAATGAATTAAACATGACAGATTGGTAAAAATAATAATAAATATAGCTGTGAATGGCAATCTGTGAGGTCTTTGTTAACGGTGCCCTCAGTTACCAGTTCTTGCCAAATTATACAGAACAATAAAGAGATCATAGATAAACAACTTAGTTTTTATCATAAATAAATAAATAAAGTTTTGTTGCGATAGCTCATGGTGTGAAATAGCTGCTGAAGGCTGATAGCAGCCATGTTTTTGAAATAACCCAGTTATAATTAAAGATCGGCAGAAACTGCAGCCCACCAAATTTCCGCTTCTAAAATACTTAACTTTGCCCCTATTGACGACCATGTGGCACAATGTGCAAACAGCTTTAATACTTTTTATTGTATACAACCAAGCACCACTCCATTCCAGTTGACTGAACAGTCTGACAAAAATTTTGTCAAAAAATCCAAGTTTACAATACTGATTACCAAAAAAACAAAAAAAAAAGAAGAAAAGAAGTGTGCCCAGTGTAATGGTCAAAACTGTGATTTTGGAGTTATAAGAACTGAGGAATAAAAGTATTCTTAATATATAGCCTAAAACACACAACCTTGCACTTAAGCACAACTGTTTGGCTGATTAGGCCCATATCGCTTGTCAATGAAGCAGTTGGTCTACTGGAACCCAGTCTTACAGGAATAAAAGAAATTCACACACAACTTATTTGCAGATCAGAAATAAAGTAAACAATAAAGTACTACTAAATATTAGAGAGAGCACATGCACATATAAGTTGGAAATCGCCTTATAAAGTTGTAAGTGGATCTCTACTGCAGGATGTAAACTAATATATTTGTAGTGTACTTGTAAAGAGCTTAAAATCTATTTTTAAATTTGCCATGTGGTACATAAATTTCAGGGTTTATACTGTGCGGAGTATACGATGGCCAGTAGTGTACTTGTGCTAACTGCTCTGTTGTTATTGTAAAGAGGTAAGAGGCACATGGACGTTTATTAATAATCCCTATGAGAAGATACAGTGGTGGTCAAGATTCAGGCAGGGGTCAGCTGAGCAGTGGATTAGCAAAACAGTGCAATGCAAGATAAATTTAGGAAATCGATAGAGAGAGGAAAAGTCAGGGTAATATTAAATAGTGTTAAGGCGAAACAAAGGGGAAAACTAAACCATGTTACAAGCTCATGACTGCAAGAGCTATGAATTCATATTAGACATGTATATCATATAAAGTGAAATGAACTACACTTTTGACCACTGTGCAGTGGAACTGACCTCCGTATTTGATCCATCCCGGCTGTGAAACACTCATACACACTAGTGAACACACACTAGGGGGCATACGTGCCCAGAGCGATTGGGGGTTATATGCCCTGCTCAAGGGCACTTCAGTCAAGTCCTATCAGTTGAGGGGCTCGAACGTAGGACGTTCCAGTACCAAGGCTCGTTCCTTAACCACAAGCTCACGGCTGCCCCATATATAATATATTATAATATTATATATAAGTATATTTTCATGTCAGTTGCTGTCATGTGTGCTGTGTGAATAGAGTCTACCATGATGTGCTGACTTGTGTTATTTCCCCCCATGTGGCTAAAATTTCAGGCTTTGCATATCTATCAGATTTACAAAAAAATGAACAAAAGTCTAGTCAGGAATAACAACAAAGAAACAGAGTTCTGAGTTATACACAGGGGGGACATGGCAAAACCTCTCAAAGAATGAGCTGAGCTGAGTGAGGGAGAACAGGAGACAGGTGCACACTGCAAAAAAACACATCTTATCAAGAGAAAACATCTTTAACATAGTTAGATTTCTCTTCTATTTCTTAAATTATTACAATACAAGCAAAACAGAAGGTTGTTGAACAAATTTCTGGACATTTAATCTTTAAATAGTCTTGTTTTATCTGTAAATCCTTTTTTTGTTTAGCTAAGTCTTAATACTTAATAGAATAAGAACATTTATACACTGAGTAATGCACAAGACCATCTCAAAACAGGCAGAATAATCTAGATTAGTCTATTTATACTGATCTTATACTAAATATTAATTAGTTAATTAATTAATCTTAGATTAAAATTTGAATTTGCCTAAGTTCAGAAAAAAAAGAAAAAGAAAGAAATCACAACTTTATTCATCTTCTACATTGCGTTTAACAGTTCAAGTTCTGCCATCAGCGTATAAAATCAGCACAGATTATTTGTACTGATTTAATAGCAATCAAACAGTCAGGCTGATCTCATGAGCATCTGCACATGTGCAGGCAATCACAGGTGCTTCCAGCCGCCACACACACACGTACACACACGCGCATACACACACACTCACACACACACAGACACACAAACACACACACTGAAAACCAAGAGTCTCTTACTTAGAAAGCAGAGCAGCGTTCCACACAGCCAATTTGTATGCAAATAACAAAAGCTCAATTGGCGCCAGTCAATCAATGGTTCCACGGAAACGTGACGGAGAGGAAGTAAAAACGAATCTGTAAATTGCACTGCATTAGGGAGATGCGAGGATGTTTTTAGCAATCGGCTTTGAAAGGCTCAGGCGGGATGAAGTAGTGGTCCTATAGTAATGGTTGAAAAAAAAAAGCTTTTTTTTTCCTTTTAAGAACAGTGTAATATACAGAAGAGCACAAATATCTGGCAAAGGGTCAGACTTTGTTATTGTTGTTAGAGCATAGATTTCTGATTATAGGGTTAATTTCTGATTATGACCCTTTTTTCTAAAGAATATCTGTTGGAAACATTGTCGACAGCTACAGATTGGTTTGCTGTAGACTTACACTAGATGGCAGTGTGGTGAAATCAGAGCATGTGTGTTTATGGGTTTTCACACGTTTTCCTATCTTGTCCCCACAAGGCTAGAATTATCTGACAAATCTGTCCTAGTGGGAATTTGGCTGGGGCCCATGAGAAAGACTGTACCTTTATTAAAAACAAACAAACAAACAAACATTTTTGAGGATAAGGTTAGGGTTAGATTCAGAAGAAGGTTATTTAAAAAATAATTTTAAAAGAATAAATAAATAAATAAACAAACAAACAAAAAAAAAATCTTATTTATACAGCCAAGCAGATGAGAGTTCAGGGCCTTGCTGAAGGGCCCAGCAGTGGCAGCTTGACTGTGCAAGTTGTGATTTCAACTCACAACCTTCTGATCAGACGTCCAACATCTTAACCACTGAGCTATTACTGCCTCCCTACTTTTTTCCTTTGTCCCTTTGTTTGCTTGCTCCTTCCTTCCTTACTTCTTTCTCTTTCTTCCTTTGTTCCATTGATCCTCCCATACTCCATTCTTTCTTTCCGTTCCTTTCTCCCTTACTCATTTGTTCATTCATTTGTTCCTTCCTTTCTTCCCTTCCTCCACCCCTTTTTCTTCCTTGTCTGTCAATTTGTAAATTTTGGCTCTGTCAGTTCTTCATCCTCAGCCCCATCAATTACTTAGGAGCCCATTTTAAAGCACTGCAACTCTGACCACTCAGTTACTAAATATACACAAATGAACGCTGCAAAAACATTATAATATTAATATTAATGAAGTTAGACCTTCTGTGTCCAGAGACCTTTATATCCATCTTCCCACATGCAAGTAAAAATTTTCCGCTCACACAATTTTTTATTACATCCGGTTAATCCTGACATTCACTTTCATGCTCAATCCCATGAACTTTTCAGTTTCAAGTGTCTCCTAATCATGTCTGTATTTATAATGTTATTTTTATTGTTCCATACATGTTTTGCCCTATTTTCTTGTAACTTATTCATGCCCACTACTATACCAAGGCACACACAACATGAGAGAGAGCAAAGCGAGATTAAAGCCTAATCCGTGCTTCCTCACAGAGACACATAAAGCTACTACATCATTGAACTCCCACAATGTCCCAGGGAGTCTAAACATACATGGTGGTAAGCATTAACTGTCCTTTTATTATCTGTCAACAACGGAAAGAGGAATGTCATTCCTCCCAACCAGGGAGCAGAGCCAATTATGCTCTCCTGGACTCCTGCGGATTTGAACTTCCGATCTCCTGACGATATGGTGAACGCTGAAATTGTTAACTGAAAATCACTACGAGCTGCTTGTGTCAGTCAGACATGATTTCAGCTGACATATTGGGAATAGTTCAGTATGTCACACTGGGCTTTATTAGATTTGTGTCAAATACTCAGATTTATTTGCAAATAAATTTGAGGAATAATTGCTGAAAGTAAAAGTGAAGTGATTGACCTACTGTGTGCACACAGTGGAATTAAACCACCACATTTAACTCGTGTGCAGTGAAACACACCAGTCAATGCATACACTTGAGGGCAGGGAACACACATGCCCAGGGCAGGGGTGTCAGGACAAAACACAGGAACTGCCAAAGGTAGAGGTGAACACAAGCACAGGTGCTTTAATAGCACAATGGCAAACAATGTGAAGCACACAGGCAAAGGTCAGGCAATTAGCAAACAGTCTATCAAGGGCAAAAACCCAAATCAAGTAAAAAACATAAAGTAAATCAGGAAGCATGTACGTGGTATAATGCACACACAGGGAACACATACAGAAAACAGAACAGGTGGAAAATAGTAGCCATCTTAGAGGACCTGGGATTCTGGGAACTGGAGTCCATGGAGTGTCTGTTGTGACCTATCCAGGGCTATATCCTATGCCTATCCACAGCACCCCTGGGGCGGTTGAGGGGTTATAGCTGCTTTGCTTTGCTCAGTAGGGGGATCAAACCAGCAATCCACCGGTCACAGGACTGGTTCCCTAACCTGCCCCAGTTCAAAGCAGAAATGCATGACTGTATGTGCAGTAGTGTATTAAATACATTCTACATGAATAAACTGACATATTTGATTTTTTTTTTTTTTTTTTTTTTTTTGATGAGCATAAATGAAAATAAATGACAATGAAAAAATACCATGGTTGATCTGTGATGTCTAAAGCGTCAGGGATCTGGTGTAAATTTGGTGTAAATACCAAAAGACCATGATAATCATTTGAATAAACACAATCTCAGGGATTTGAAGCATGTACACTGGATGGATATGCTGATTATTCAAATTCACAATGATTGTCTAACAGTCATGATCATCACTTACAATACAGCAGTACTGTAAGTGTCTAATAATATAATAATAATGGAACACAACAACACAATCTGTATCTTTTTAGTGCACAAATACCGGTATCTACGTCTGTATTTGGTTTTGAACCTGAAGTGGGTGTGAGAAGACAGAGGAAGAGAAGTGGTGCAGGAGGGGAAGAGAGCAGTGAAAAACAGGAAAAGAGACAGGAGAATCGGATGAGGGATGTTTTGAGGAGAAAAGCAGGAAAGATCGGGAAGATGAAAGGGTGTTGGAGGAGAAGTGATGAGAAAAAAAGATGACAGTGAAAGAGCAAGAGCAAGGATTTTGGAGAGAGGCAGGAGTGTAGCAAGAAAGACTTGAACATAGCGAGAGATATAATGGTAGAGGTGGTATGTCTATTTTTGTTCGATACCTTTCTCCTCTCTTCAGTTCGGCCCTCGCTTCACTAAACAGGATACTACAACTACCCACATTTCTATTTGGGTACATGGATAAGGCGTAGTATAAGGAGTAGCCTTTTCTACTGCATTTGAAGAAAAATCGAACAAAAAAATAATATTGTGTTCAAAAAACACCTTTCATTTCACACCTTTTGATGATTATATGTTTTGTCTATATTTAGAACAAATGGACTCCTCACACTGTGAATATGTTACATTTATTTAAACAATTATTATTTGTTATTTAAACAAAATCTAATATCATCTGCATTGTATTAACTCAGGTGTGTTTGTCTATTATAGTCAACAAAACAATGCAGCCATGGGCCAAGGTTAGAGAACCGACCTTATGACCAGAAGATTGCTAGTTAGATCCCCTGTACCTGCAATATGTTCCCTACAGCAAGGCACCCGACCCCCCAACTACTCCCCAGGAAATGTATGGGGTTGCCCACCACTTTGGGCAAGTTTGTGTGTTTCACTGAATAGATGTGTTCAACACAGAAGTCAAAGCCCTTCACCTCACTTCAGAAGATCATAATATTCTTCTTTATATGATTTTCCACTGCAGCCCAAGGTATCCAAGTGCTAAATAAAATATTAAATTTCTATTAGGTTAATTGTTTTGCCTAGTGATAACAGCAGCACAGTCAACTGCTAACTGTTGCTGAGACTAAATACAAATATAGCACAAAAAAAATTCATCAATTGTTGTCTTCGAACCTGATGTCTGAAGGGCGCTTCATTAATCACCCCAAGCAGAGTCAGTTAGTGGTGGAATAAGGACACCTGGCGGTTACTGCCGATGATCATGGAGATTACTTAGAGCCCGGTTTTCCAGCAGCCTTCAAATTCAATAAGGTCTCTTTTCCAAAATCTGACTAAAAGGAAAACCTTAGTGGAGAAACTACAGGTCAAAAAGCTCAAACTAGATTCACCTTACATAAAAATCACACAAAAGGCTAGCAAGAAAGGAAAAAACCTACATTCAAGGCTACATTCATACTCTCCCATAATTGGTACAGCAGAAAGGCTTGGCTAGCTGGATGCAGTCATACACCAACACACACAAAGCCCAGTTTTTTCTGTATACAGATACAGAGATACAGTATCCAACAATAAACATTTTGTAAATTTTGACTTATATATATCAATGTTTCTGAATCGGTCTAAAATGTAATAATTTATATTATATTTATTATCATGAATATTTATGATAATTACTACATACTACTGTTAGTCTGATATTTTTTTTGTTATTAATGCCAATATAAAAATTTCACACAGGTTTGGTGTCCTGCAGTTTGTGTGAAATATTATGTATATTGGGATGGCTGAAAATACCTTCACTGAGAACATTTTCACCAGCCACTGTATACTTTATAATGCTTTATAAAGGACTGTTTTATACAGAAAAAAATTATAGATGTGTAAGTACGGGAATAGTTTTTAAATCTGCCTGGATGTCTGAACATTCATGTAATACAATTTCCCATCAAAGGAAAACAATTCAGCTTGCCTTCTTACATTATTTGCACGTGAGAGTTGTTTTTGTGTTGGAAGACGGACCATATTGCACACACGTCTTTACCGGTTCAGCACTGTATTATAAAGTAACAGCAATGAATGAAATCTGTAACAGTAGATGTATGAATCCTGACATACGTATGAGAAACTTAATGCTATCAGCAGCTGTGTGTAGTAGTGCAACCTAAACACAGGAGAGACATTTACAGCTCGCCACGCTACCATCCACAGGTTCGCTGTTTATATGAGAAAAGTACATATAATGTGATAAAATTTGGAATTTCGTCCTGTCAGCACTCTGAGATCAGCAGATAGGGATTTCATTGTGAATAATGTCTAGAATAGCAGTGGAACAGATACACAGTAAGTTACTTTTTCTGACTTTCTCTCACTAAGCTCCCTGCTGTGCTCTTGCTCGCTCTCTCTCTCTTTCTTTCTCTCTCTCTCTCTCTCTCTCTCTTTCTCTCTCACCCCTCTTCCCTACTGAGTCCTCCACAGCATATTTTCCCTCTCCCTCTCGCTGTCTCTCTCTATCTAATTCCATCTTTCGCTCGCCACACTACAGCAGTTTCCCTCTGGCTCTTTTTGTCCATATGTTTTCCTTTAATTCCTGCTTTCTTGAAGAAAAAAATGTATGAAATGGAGCACAAATATAAAAAATAAATGCGGCGAAAGAAACAGCAAGAAAAACGTGACATCAGAACCAGAAGCTGAATCTGTTTGGAGTTTTAAATCATGTCTATAAACCCATCTATCTTTATTAGCTGGCTTTTACCATACTATAGAAGTCATTTTACTGTTTCTCATTTAATTTTTAATTTATTTATTTATATATTATTGTATTTTTTTTGTTATATGTTTATATACGTTTATATATGCTTTCGTTTAGTTCATTTATATTCCATTTTATCACCATTTGAGTTTACATTTGATTTTATTTTTTGTGTTTCTTGTGTAATTTCCTGTATTCTTCTGGACCTCAGTGGTTTTGTTTTAATTCCTACTGTTACTGTATTATTAGTATGGGTTGAAAAGCACTTTGTCCATCTAAGCACTTTGATAAACAAACATTTTAAAATTGAATAAACGGATAAAAAAACAACTAGAGTCCGTGTAGATTTTTAGTAAGCATCATTGTTCGTCTGCGTATGTAGACAACAGCAATGAGTCTCCACAAAATACTCCTATGTGATATTATTAGTAGTAGTTTGGGATTAGAGATAGTCTGCCTACAATATCCTCTTCCCCCTCAGTCCACCCGGCCTGAGCTGACCCTGACCCGCATCACCATGGGAACTGACCAGCAGAGAACAAGACGCAGAAGAAAGAGGTCATTTCTCACCATCACACATTTCTGGTCCTATTTCTTCTAGACAATTATAGACACAGAGACAGACAGTGCCGAATCATGCATTAACATCCAT
>JAOVVF010000002.1:18142996-18155952 GCA_028565595.1 Duopalatinus emarginatus
ATGTGTGTGTAATTAATAACAATCATCCATGAAATGAAGTCAGAAGCTACGATGAGCAAAAGGATTTGTGGCTGTGCTTCAGGCTGGGAAAATACCTTCTAATACCTGTGTAAGAGTGGCAGTATTGCATGAACACGTTTTTGCCCAAAATAAGTACAGTAAATCCACCATGTCAGCGGATTTCAAATGTCACCGTTTTTTTGCGTCATTTCAAACACACCATCACAGCATGTAAATATATCACCCCAAAAAAGTAAAGGAAAAAACATGAAAAAATCGGCTAGTGTCCAACTAAAAAAGTGCACTCACACACACATTAGTCATCAAACTCGTGCTTGGCGAAATAGAGCCTGTTTACAGGTTATTGTGAAAAGTAAGTATTAGAATATCAACGATCAAAATACGCTCCACGGACTGATGGTAAAATCAAGATTGATTTCCGTGCATACTATTCTCAGTATTTGCCAAAGCAGAGATTTAAAAGAATAATGCAAGGCATCAAAATGCTTTGGACACTGAGACACCTGGTGGAAACAGTCGGATTTAAACGTGCCATGGAAAAGCAATTTGAAGAGCAATCAAGGTACACAAAGGAGACTGGAAGTGAAACAGATTGAATAGGAAGCAGGCGGCAGAGCTGAATTGGAGGGATTAGCAATGCTACGATGTGCATGCCATTGAAAATGTTAACAATGACACTTCACTTACAACTGAGAGATGGAGATCTTTTGTCACTTCTCTCAGGTTTTGCCTGTAGATGGCAATAACCCAGAATAGTTGATACTGTACAAGTAATTTATTATGACAAAAGCTGAATCCATTGGAGGATGTAATGCAATTATGTAGGACACTGACTTTTTTCAGTGTTTACTCATCAGTACGCTCACTCACTACCATCGCTGTACTATCAGTACATCATAATGCATTAAGGCAAATCATGTAGGATGCACCATTCATAATTAGACTTGAAGGCAATGTCAGCTCTGATTGGGGACCGGGTGAAGCAGGGCTACTGCCCAGTGTGATGCCCAGAGTGTCTGCAAAAGATGAGATGTTATTCATCTAATCTTATATCTGTGTAGCAGCGCAAAACACACCCACTCATACAGACCTTCAGACTTTATGACCATGAGGATGAGGTCATACTATTCAGGCTTACTATCTACTAATGCAATTTTGCTGGGAGTATAAAATATAGATTCCTGGAAGAATTCTCTGCCATACTTACTTACAATTGGTACAATGATGTTCCTTTTGTTCCTGGAGAACGAACTGTGGACATTAACGTAACATATAGAACCCTTCAGGTGATTAATTCCCCCTGAATAACTTGGACAGTTATAATTATTATCAATTGGTGTTACAAGTTATTTATCTAATGATTAAATTCTCAACACAACCCCAAACAAGCTGCTGATAGTGACACCAATCAGATTTCATCTCTGTGTAATGTGAGCGCGTCAGCAGCTCTATAGACCATTAGATTGTCCAGCTCTCGCACCTCCTCATCTATACACTCTACTCAAGCATCAAGCATCTTCTAGTCTTCAGCATAAACCTTACAGACATTTGGTGTTTGCCTTACTTGTAAATTATATTTCTCACTATTATGGTGTTGAACATCACTACAAAACAGTGTGTGAGAAAACAAAGTCTTGCTCTTTTGTTTTTTGGAGCCAACAGCAAATCCTGTCTGTTATCCCTTATGTTTGAGATTGTTGAAAATAATTGTAACTGCTTCAGAAATGCCTGGCTGTGACATCAATGTGGCAGACAACCACTTTTTATAATAAAGAAATAATGAAATTGGCAAGAAATTGGCACCAGAATCACGAATCACAAATGTAAACAGACTGAACATCTTTCAGGGATTATTATTATTATTATTATTATTATTATTATTATTATTATAAGACTTACACCGATCAGCCATAACATAAAAACCACCTGTCTAAACAGCTCTGACCTATCAAAGCATGGACTCCCCAAGACCTGTGAAGTTTTGTGGTATCTGGCACCAAGATGCTATCAACAGATCCTTCTGTGGATCTTCAGAACAGTCAAGACGGTCTAACCTCCCCCCCCCCCATGCACATCAATGAGCCTGCAGCAGCCATGACCCGGTTGCTGGTTCACTGGTTGTCCTTTCTTTTGGACCACCATTTGGAGATGCTTCAAACCAGTCAATTTAGTCTTTGTCAGCATCACTCAAATCCTTACACAGGCCCATTTTTCCTATTTCCAAATCATGAGATTTAAGAACGCACTGTTCACTTGCTGCCTAATATAGACATCTTCTCAGCAGATACCACTGAAATAAGATAATCATCATTATTCATTTTACCTCTCAGCGGTTTGATGGTTTTAATGTTATGACTGATCAGTGTGTGTGTACATGGAAAAAAGCTGTATCAGACTCAATAAGCCGTCAAAAAAAAGTCCACTAAAACAAGCAAAAAACTGAAAATAACAGCATTACCGCATTAGCAAAGCATCACCAGGGTTAATGTTAAGTGTCTGTTAATGTTACAGACGAAAAGCGAGAGAAAGGAAGAAAGAAAGGAAGTTTGGTGGAGTCTGGTGGAGGAAAGATTGAGTAAAGCCGCTATAACGTAAGCTGTTTTACAGATGTTTCACATCATCAAATGTGACTATACATTAAAATTAAATTAAATTAGATTACATTAAAATCTGTTGTCCTATTGCAAATAAACATGATTCTGTGGTATAGAGGGAATGAAACACTTTTATAGTCATGTTTTATGTAGACGTTAACATTAGCTAAGCTACTAGCTAGCCAGTCAAGCTAACCCAAGTTAACAGTATCTATAATGTGCATGTTGGTCAGTAGAATAAAATCTTTGATAAGTTAATTATAAGTTAATTATTTCCCTAAACACTTAATATTGTGACATCAAGTACTGATCCAGACAGCTGTATAGTGCATCTTACTTTTTTTCCCCCCAGAAAGAGATGTCGAATTGATGGATCAAGCTTCTTTTTCATTGTGCTGTATTTGTACTAGCTGCACTTTCTGCGTGTGCTATGAATCTGACAAAACAGGGCATCATACTACTGGAAGTAAGTGAGTGTGTGGGAGGCAGTGGTCTGGAGGTGCTGTTTTTAGCCTGCTGCTGCGATCACACTGAAGGTTACAGCAAAAGCATCCAAATGCACCTCAAATTACGGTGACCTTCCTCCAAAGAGCACGAGCAGTCAATTCTGCCTCCCTCTGGACCGTTTTCTGGAGCACAATGTCTATAACTGAAGTTTCAGCCAATTTCTGAGAGATTTAATACTAAATCCAGCTAAATATATGTTCAAAATATAACATCCTATTATCCGAACTCTTATTGTTTATTTGAACGTTTAATTTCTCATTTATATATCAGTCAAATATTTATTTTGTTTATTGTCTCTACTTTATGCTTCACCTATAAACAATGAGCTGCTTAATCAGCATTTTTTCGAGATATAAATGCTTAATTGAAAACATTTTAAAAAACGTTTGTACCTTGATCATGATTGTTCTGCTCCTCCTCTTCCTCTTCCTGTTCATCCTCGTCCTCCTCTTCCTCATCCTCCCCCTCTCCCTCCTCTTCTTCTACCATGTCCTCCTCTTCCTGCTCCATTTCTTCCTCCTCTCCGTTCTCTACCTCTCCGTCATCCTGCTCCACTTGTTCCTCGTTGTCCATGTACTCTTCCTCCACGTCCTCCTCTCCTTCGGCTTCTCTGTCTTCATCCTCCTCTTCTTCTTCTTCTTCCTCTTCCCCTGCTTCTTCCTCTTCCTCCTCTTCCTCGTCTTTCTCCTCCACCATTACTGTGTGGTAGCAGTCGTCCATGGGCTGCTGCTCTGTGTGTGTGTGAAAGGCCTTCCTCTTGGCCACGGGCTCTAGGGGCAGTCTGTCCTGTGTTCTCCTCTTCTTGGCCACAGGGCAGCCGTACACACTGCACGGGGAGAGATAAGAGAGAGCCAATTAAACAGCTGGCCTGCTTCGATTCAGTCTCTCCCCCGGTCTCAACACACCATGTCATTCAAGCCTGTCACAGGCTATTTTTAGAACTAGCCAAATCCAATATGATGGAGGAATAAAAAGGAGTGGAATACTACCAATTATTCATTGTGCTGTATAAAGATGAGATACTGAGACACTGTATAAAGCTGAGACACTGTATAAATTATCAGTTTGCACAAGTTGGTGTACTGCAATGACACTATCTGCGTCTATATCTGTTCAGTACACCTAATATTCATTTCCATATCTGAATTTGGATTTAAACACTAGAAATACTAGTGCTGAATTTGAATTTTGGCTCTGACAGTTCCTCAGTCTCAGCTACATCGCACAAGCCCTGCAGCCACTCTGACAGTCATTATTTATGTTTCTACACTGAAGTGCTGGAAAAACTGGTGCAAACAAGCCTATGCAAAATACATAGCAACATCACCTTTGCATATCAATGGTTCCACCAGTGCATATATAAAGCGACAGACATCTATGAAAGCTGGGGGCTGGGGGCAGCCGTGGCCTAGTGGTTAGGGAACCGGTCTTGTGACCGAAAAGGTCATGGGTTTGATCCCCACCAAGGGCAAGACACGACTGAGGTGCCCTTGAGCAAGGCACCTTGACCAACTCCCCTAAATGCTCCCCGGGCACCGTGGTTTGGGGTTGCCCCCTGCTCCGGGCAAGTGTGTTCACTGCCCCCTAGTGTTCACTGGTGTGTGTGTGTTTCACTGCAGGGATGGGTTAAATGCAGAGGTAAGGCAAAATCATTCACCTTTATATAGGGTTTGTTTAGCTGGCCTTTCATGGAACCTCTGGTATGTTTCTCTGACAAGTGAACGCTGTGTTTCCTTTCTGATGAGTTACACCCGTTCATGTCCATACATTCTTGTAGAGTTACGTTGTTCGATAATAGGAGAAACAGGGGAAAACTGTACAACTTTAAGCAACACAAACGTGGCATGGTTGTACATCATTTGATTTCTGTTAGGTGGTAGAGCACACAGAAAGGGCACAAATGTGGACACAAACACAGGGGTTTATTAAGCAGAAGGCAAATAGAGTCCAGAAACACAGTCCAAAATCATGGTCAGGAAAAAAACAGCCAGTAGGTCAGACAAGTCACTGACTGGATTTTAGAGATTAGGCTTGAATCAAAGTCAGACTATGGAAGGCAAAGTCAAACTCACAGGACGGCTTGGTATAGGCTAATGCAGGAAACCAATAAACATAGCAAAAGACAGAGTTCAAAAAACAAGCCTAAGTAAACACACATGTACACACTCAAACATAATCCAGAACACAAAATAGGTTGAAAACAGACACATCTAAAATTCAGCAAAGTCTTTAGAAGTGCTGGTCCTGAGCACGGCCATCTTAGTGGGCTGCCATGAATTCTGGGGGTCGGAGTTTCTGCTGGGAGTCTAACAATTTCTTTAAATTGGGTGATATAAAGAGCCAAAATCTCACCCCTTAACCGTCATCTTCACCTCTCTATCTTTTCATAACAATTAGCTAGAAATCTGCAATGTGAGACATGTTGTAGATTTCAGAAACCGTACACCACGATTGTGTCTTTGGGGAATTATTGACAAAAATGTCATCCTTGCTGAAAAAGACCAACATCAGTAACTATAGCTTGTAATCTTGTCTGTAAAGCATCTTTTGTAAGCAAGACGGTGCTTGTCACATGTCTGGGAATAACAATATAAATAAAAAAAAGAGCAAGGTTTGTTAATTCAATGATTATGTCATCCAAAACCACGGTGACCGATATTTATTTCATTTCATTCTAAAGAATAGAACAGCATAATTGTGTACATATCCACATATAAGCTTTATTTGGATGACGAATAACTGGCAGTCAGACCTTTATAACACTAAAAATCACAATTCAGCTTTATTAGGGCAAGTATAACAGATTTCTATCTAGAGGACAGTTATAGGCTTAACTACAAACACTATATATTTCTCTGGCAAAAATTAAATGGTAAACACCATAGGTTATATAAATGTAAACATCTGCCCAGAGCCTCCGCCTATGATATATAACCGAAGCACGAGCTGTAAACACCCACCAAGTAGTCAGGAGATTATAGGGTGATTAATTGAATCTTGCACCTGAAGGCTAAAATACATTCTATAGATCCACCTGGCAGAATGCTCTAATCTGATAATCTATGTATTGAGTCAGAGTCCTGGCGGTCGGAGATGAATCTATTTCACTCTCTGAACCACAGGGAGTCAGTAATGACCCATTTCTCAGAACCTGCACAACACCCTTGCTGAACAGGATTGCAACTTCAGGGAATATGACGAAAAATGCAGTGCACTTAGGAGCCATTCAACTATGAAAAGCCCCTGATTCATGTGAGAGCAGCCCCGATGTGTTTATCCCTCCTCACCGGTTGGAGATGCATTGTCAGGCGGCGAAGGTGTGTTATTTGGATTTGGATGGCTCGACAGTGAAACTGGCACCGGAGAAACTCGGCACTCTGTCAAGGTCAAACCAGTGGGATGTTGTACGGATGCCAGTCCCATTAGGCGTATTTAGGCTGACTGGCACTACATGGAGTGTATGGATGTAACCGAATACGAACGCGTTATTCAGAATGAACAGACAACGTGCTCAAAGAAGGGTTTTTTTCTTAGAAAGGTTCATCTGGTTGAGACTAGAGGGGTTCAACAGGACTGGGGTCTCAATGGGGTGCAACAAACAGGAGGTTTATACTTCCATGTTAGCATGCCTGACTGCTCACTCGCCCAGAGGATTATTAACACGACTGTAATTCATCGGCAGCATTTATTCCTTTATCTTTAGTAACAGCCTGGTCAGGGTCATGGTGGATTAAATTAGGATATATGTTGGTTTATATGTCCCTAAACGAATCATTAGACATAATAGACCTAAAATAATAACTGTAAAAGCAGGATTTAAACAGCGTTTTTGTAGCTGAGACCAATAATAAACTCGAGTGCCGTAGCTGAGGTTGAGGATCTGCCAGAGCCAGAATTCACACACCATGCTAACAATACTGGCACACCCACTTTGGGTATAAATCCAAAAACAGAAGAGTGGTGTTATATTCGTAATGGATTGATTCATTGTCTTTCAGCTTTCTTTTCTATAAAATGGTCATTTTTAACAGTGGCTATCTTGCTTTGGTCAAACATGACCAAGGTTGACATTAGAAGAGTGCTTGGAGTAATGGATTAAAAACTACTTCCACTCTCTTTGCCCTGACTCTTCACATAAACACACACTCCTAATCCAACCTGTCCCGTGTGGACCAAAACTCAGTGCAGCTCAGACCCAAATTACCCAGTGTCCATCATTCAGCCGGACGGCCCACTGGCAGGCTCAATATCCCTGGACTGGAAGATTACTTAATGGGCTGACCCTTCCACCCAGGGCGTTATATCATTAATTGGAGCCTGGCTCAGGAACTCATTCCTGGACTGACAGCCATGCCCAGCTCTCCTGCCTCCTCGGGGAGGGCTCCACCACACCGTGATCAATAGTACTTGTGACCAAACATCTCAAAAGCACATTAAAATGCCAGTCATTCCGTCTCCCTAACCTCCAAATAAATCAGGCCTGCTCCCCTGCGGCCTCTGTGTGAACGGCCAGGCAGACAGGAGAAGAGATGGAGTGAAAGAGAACGAGAGACATTCCCTGATCTGTCCAATCACATCCATAGCTGCCTGGGTGCATGAGCTTTAGGAGGATGGAAGATTCATGAGATGCGTCGGACAGTTGCGAAAGGAGACTGGGGTGGATAATGTGATGGCTAGAGCCACTGACGACAGCAATAACTACAGATGATATTGATCGTTATTTTTAGGTGTTTTCATATTTACGTGACTGATACACGAGGTATTTGTGTCAATCAATACCATATGATATGTAAATATATTCGCAGGTTTAATTCCTGTACCTTTTATTTCCACGTTTTATATACCTGTGTTAGCGTGTGTATGTGTATGTCAGCCCTGATGCTTAGAGCTGATGACTCATTCATTGAGGGTTTCTTGGCGCTGATACATTCCTATTCTGTTACCACATGACCTTGGAGAGACGCACACACTCGATTCGGCACACACTGCAATTAAAATTCCATACGCACTCGACACTGAAGGTATTGTGCCTGGGCAGAGAGATGAGGCCAAAAAAGACTTTTTATTGCAGCTTTCGTAAACACCTCTGTTTTTATATAGACTTGTACAAGACAGTTTTGTGGCATGCTGTGCTTTGTATTTTTCTCACAAAACGCCTTAAACCTGCAGGGGTGTGTAGATTTAAGAGCAAGAATCATTTTGCATAGCAAAAGAAAATGGTAATAGGCAAAATAGGTCACTTAAATGACAACACGGAGACCTTTTAACCAGCACAGTTACATTCCTGATGTCCATACCTGGTAGATTGTTCTTTGCTACGTGGCTGACTCTATTGAAGTGCTGTGTTAGCACTAATGCTAAAGTGTATTCACTGCAGGGATTCAGGCTTTACCCGGTCATTACCATTGCATGCTATTCTTCTCTACGATTTTTCGGTGGCCATAAATCAGGGCCAGAGATTGGGCTGAACGATTTGTAACTTCTCGCCGTACCAGCGAGCTTCTTGCTGCGTCCCTATCTAACAGGATCTATAGGCACGTGCGGCAGGAGCGCCGTCGCCATGGTGATCTCCTGCTCAAATCCAAGTGGGATTTGCCGTCTTGGCAAGCAGGCAGGCAGGGAGCCAGCGGGAGGGAAGAGAGAAAAGGAGGTGTGGAGGGGTGTACTGTGATGATATTAGACCTAACAGACTTTTTCCAATCGAAAAGTCAAACAAGAGAGTCTCAATTATGCCAGAGAAGCCACCATTCAATAATGCTTGGGCGTTCACTTTAAATCCACCTCGATGGTCACGTAGACGGAAAGACAGACGTAGCCGGAGCCTCCCAATGCTCTCTGCTTTATGTATACATCTTCAACATATGAGGAAGAGAAAGCAAGATTGAGACACATCAGATATTACACATTATTCCCTTTTCACTATGTACCTGACTGACACACACACACGCACACACACATACACACACACCATTACTTCCACATCTCAAGCCTCCCAGGCAGTCTCTATTCAGCCACATCCAGTGTGAGTGTGAATACCAATGAGGGGGGATGCTTGCTCACAGCAGTAGCCTGAAGGAATGTTACAGCAGCAGGTGCTTTAAAAGAGATCGTCTGACAAGCAAACACACACCAGCTTCACCGACTTAAGTCACCACCTATGCAATAATTGTTCAGAATGTGATACGCAGTATCAGCATTGGGAAAGCATCCCCATGTAGACATGCTATAGGTTAGGCTAGGTTTATGATATACTATAATAATCAAACCTAAACAAAAGGATTTATTCTGGGATAACCTATAGGAAGCAGGTCCTGTGTGCTTGGCATGCACTGGGGCTCTATCACGGGAGTCTTAGTTAATTACCGGAGCAGTGGCCTGTACAGGTCCTCAGGGTGCAGTCTATAATGCAGAGGTCTCCAAATCCACCGGCAGGTTTAATCCTACACCCAGTCAAGGCAGCTTTTCACCATTGTAATTGCAGCAATTAATCAAGAACTGTATTAAACAATGCAGTCTTTTCTATACTCCTCCAGGACGATACATACGCAACATACAAACACAATAATTCATATACACACATATACATATATACTGAGCATGTAACTGATTACAACTGAATACATTATTCTGATGAATTCTGATAAATACAGATATGTATAGAAACCATCTGGTTAAGACTATAAAGCTTGCACTGCAAAGACCAGGTTCCTATGAATACAACTAACTCTAACTGTGCATCTGAGATGGTTTAATAAAACTAAAAACATAAGCAAACGTCTTCTTTGCAAGTGAAAGTGAACAATTCATTGATCTACTGTGCTTGCACACATACGAGTTTGGCCTTCACATTTAATCCACCTATACAGTGATACACACCCACCCAGAGCCGTGAGCAACCCTTTCCACTTTCCAGGTGCCTTACTCAGTCATATATAGTCGGTAGGGGAATCGAACCAGGAACCTTCCAGTTACAAGGCTGGTATCTTAGCGACATGCCAATGGATGCCTCATGTAAAATATGCCATTTTTATTATATTAAACATACGTTTACTTTTATGACATATATTTTCTGAACTTATAAGTATTATTATCTTTAATATTAGTAAAGGTGAAAGTGAACTATTTGCCTATTTTGCAGGTAGAGGAATGTGACCTCTGCATTTAACCCATCCATACAGTGAAACACACACACACACACACACACACACACACACACACACCAGTGAACACTAGGGGGCAGTGTACACACTTGCCCAGAGCAGGGGGTAGCCCCAAACCACGGTGCCTGGGGAGCAGTTGGGGGAGTTAGGTGCTTTGCTCAAGGGCACCTTGGTTGTGTCTTTCTCTGTGCGGGGTTCAAACCCGCAACCTTCCAGTCACGACCGGTTCCCTTAACCACTAGGCCACGGCTACCCCGTATTATTTTATTTTATTTATGTTTAGGTTAAGGAACCCACCTTGGGACAAGAAGGTTCCAGGTTCAAGTCCCGTAACCACCAAGACTCGACTGAAGTGCCCTTAAACAAGGCTCTAACCTTCAGCTGCTCCCTGGGCACTGCAGATAAAGGGCATGTGTGCTCACTGCCCCCTAGTGTTTACGAGTATTTATGTGTGCGTTTTCCTGCACAGATGGGTTAAAGGCGGAGGTGGATTCCACTGCATAGTGATCAAACAGAACTCTCAGACTTTCACAGCACTGTTATATTACTCGTTCTGATGAGCCAGATTCATTTTCTACCACAGCAGCACTGACAGTAGCTCTGGCTGCAGGACAAATCACAGATTTACATTAATGTGCTGGCTGTAACATAGTGTTCTTTCTATAGGAGCTCATAAAGGGACTGTTAACACCACATAATAACACTCCACAGATGATGTATTTGTTGAGATGGTGATGTTTATTTAGCATGTAGCATATTTCAGGAACTAACTTGTTCTGTGGACATCCCACACCATTCAATGTAACAATAAATGGAAACACATCACACCACCATTTCACTGACTATTTTTCTGTAGCCGTATGTTATAATCATTTCATTACATACTTAGCTTCTACTTCTTTATTTACTTAATTCTAGTCAAGAGATGTCCACACAAGAGATGTATGAACACATGAAGGGGTCTTGGGGTCAGAGGTCATGGTGCCTATCCTCAAAGCCCAGCTTCGGATGCCACACAGCATTAACTCACTGTATACTCCATTTGTCTGTCTCTTCAATTTTTCATCTCTGGGATTGCAAAAATAGAATAATACTACTAAAAATAATCATGATCCCAAAATGAACTCCACATGTTTTGACGGTATCCTGTCAAAACTGCCAAGAGTAATGAATCTGTTAAATGAACTATTAAAACAATGGGATAATTCATCATTAGTCCGTTGCATAGTTGTAAAAATGGTTTGTCTCCTTCTCATCTCTAACCAACTCAGTCATTTGGCATTTATTTTTTTTGGGTCATTTTAACCTGAACCCACTTTGAGAAGATTTCAGCTCTAATCATAACTATCAGAATATTTAAATGCATCTTACCATCAAGCGTTTTTTTTTTCCTTCTTTTTTTGCCCTCTTCTGAAAGCCCAACAATAGGACTTGATTAGACCCTCACCGTACTGCCAGTGTCTATTGTTAATAGATCCTCCCTATGCAATTTTGCTTGCACCATGCAGTCATTCAATCAAATTAAGCCTCCAATTAAATATGGAAATGTGGTTTGCAGTGGCAGGCTGTCTCAGAGGGGAGTTGATGGCATGTGACGGGAAAGGAGGGGGCTCTTTTTGCGTTTTTACGTGTCGCTCTGGGAGCCTGTGGCGTGATCAATGTGACCTTATCGGGCCGTGCACATGGCATCGCTTCACTGGGTCCGGAGATGGGTTTCAGATGGCATCGCGAGGCTGCGTGCCACCGTGCCAGGCTAACATGGCCTATATAGCTGCTCCTGGGTTATTGTGGAGCCTTCCACCCCCTTCGTGTCCCCTGCGGCCAGAGAGGTGCAGTCTTCCGCTATCGTACCCCTGGCGCCTGCCCACCCGCCCACCTGCCTGCCCGCCCGCCAGGTTGGCTGCGTGCCAATGCTTTTAGTGAGTGCTATCTGTCAAGGTATGAATAATACAGCCCTGAGGCTGTCAGCGGAATCCAAATGAGGTATACATCAGGAGGAAAGCACTCGACTTTAGCACCCCGACACGCTCCTGCCAAGACAGGCAATTATTCAAACCCAGCTGCAACCACGGCAATCAAGAGCCTGGCACCAGCAGAGCTGCGCTTAGAACCGAGAGAAAAGCAAGAAAACAAACAAATCTAAATAAATATGTAGATAAAAAAGAGGCACCTAAAAATAAAAGGGGTCTGAAACGAATGGCGTTTAATAAATGTCGAGACTCGACTCGTGTTTGACGCATTAAGTGGAGGCTCTGCTATGTCTCGTCAGTTTTAATTAGCACTCTTCAGGATGAGGAAGAATGTGATGGCTAGTGTGTGGGAGGGCTGAATCAAAGCGAAGAAGGACCGGCATCACAAAATGCCTTGGAATAAGTGCAAAGCCAATCACAGCTTAAAGAAAGCACAGAGGGGTCATACTCAGACTCACACACACCTCATTTTCATATTAAGGTGATATCTCTGGCTTAGAAAAAATAAAAATAAAGAAAGTGATACATGCACAATTTCAAACTGTGACTTTAAAACCTTCAAGCAGCTTATTTCTATCCACATAACACTTTTCACACACAAACTCAATCAAATCTATTTAGTTATATATACAGTACTGTGTAAAAGTCTTAGGCACATGTAAAGAAATGTTGTAAAGAGGTTTTTACTATTTGAAAGAAAAACC
>JAOVVF010000002.1:18156052-18167930 GCA_028565595.1 Duopalatinus emarginatus
TATTATTATTGTTGTTGTTGTTATTATTATTATTATTATTATTATTATTATTATTATTATTATTATTATTATTATTTTTATTTATAATCTTTTAATTTATAATCTAAAATGTTTTTGTACTGACTCAAAAATGTAGAATTCATAAAATAAATGTCTACAACAACATTTATATACTTATACACCATATAAGATGCCTAAGACTTTTGCACAGTACTGTATATTGTTCATCATATTGGACATGAATAGAAAACCTGCTCTTCCTTAAAGGCCTTAAACAATACGATGAAGTTCAGGATGTATATTTACTGCAAATAGGGGGCCCCATTCTGGGCTGTTTTTGTCTCTGCCTAAAAAAAGGAGAGAGGCAGGTAGAGAATGGTGGCTCTCTCATTATCGTTGCTTTCTCATTAACAAATAATAACAGTGATGCTTTGTTTTCTACCTCCCAACACATGCATTATTCAGCCTTCACAGATTTGCTCATGACTCATTTATGGAGCAGCTTGTGCAGCCCAGAAACTAAATGTCACCCAAAACATCGCTGTCGCACAGAGCTGCTGTTGCTCTATGTGTGTGTGTGTGTGTGTGTGTGTGTGTGTGTGTGTGTGTGTGTGTGTGTGTGTGTGTGTGTGTGTGTGGGTGGGTGTGTGTGTGTGTGTGTGTGTGTCTGGGTGGGTGTGGATGTGGGTGTGCATGCGCCAGCACCCTGTGTGTGTGTATGTGTGTGTGTGCTCCCTGTCAGCACTGTGGCTGCTGTTGTTAATTCTATTTGTGTCTGAATTGTTTGTCTCTGAATAATGAGTGGGAGTCTCGTGCGCTGTAGTATCGGTGCATGCGTGCTGTGTTGTCCGGTCTACAAGATATGGTAAAATCCAAGGTGCACAATTATGGTCCAAACATGGTCTAAACAAATTCAGTGACATGATGTAAGGATGTAAAGATGTGAATATACATACACACACAATTTTATACACTGAATTGCCACAAGAACTGGTACAGACTGTTAAAAATACTGGAACAGATTGGTGGTAGTTCCATAATGGTATGGGGTTTGTATAGGTGGCATTTCAAGGGAGCCCTGTTGCACCTACAAATGTCTTTGACGGGTGAACGCTATGTATGCCTCTTTTTTGAAGAGTTGCATGTCCTGCATTTATTCTGATGGGTTTGGTCTCTTCCTACAGGACAATGCACCACCACACATTCTAGAGATGCCAAATTATAGTTAGAGGAAGACTTATCTGAGTTTAGGGTTTTGCCATTCCAACATAAGTCACCAGATGTTATCAAACACATCTGGAATGCCATGTACTGTGGTGTGGAAGACAGAAATCGTACACCTTGGAATACAACAAAATTGGGGATTATTCTGCAGAAAGTACAGTGTTTATTGCATACAGAAATTTGTGACATGTGGGGACCTACCAAGTATTAGACTGTACCAGTTACACTGATAGTTCAGTGTACGTACATATAAACATAAGGAGTGTAATTCAATACTGTTTTGTTTAAAATAGTTAAAAATTGTTGGCCTAAATTAAACTAGCCAGCTACTAAGGATGAGCAAACTAACACTGTAAATGCTTTACTCATGTTCAAGTTCATGGTCTGAGATGGACAAGAGATAAGACATACAATATGGACAGAGGTATTGGTACACCTACACATTACACCCACAGAAGTTCTTATGACATCCCATTTTAAATCCATATGCATTAATATTGACTTGCCCCCCCCCTTTTTTTTTTTTTTTACAATTATAACACCTTCCGCTATACGAAGAAGGAGTTTTACAACCCCAACCTTCAACAGGAGCATTTGTGAGGTCAGACACTGATGTTGGATGAGAGGACTTGACTCTCATTCGCCATTGTAGTTCATCCTAAAAGTGTTTGATGGGGTTGATGGTGTGCAAGTCAGGTTCTCCTACACCAAACAAACCCAACAATGACACAGTCATGCTGGAACAGAAAAGGGCTTTTCCCAAACTGTTCCCACAGAGTTGGAACCATACAATAGTCCAAAATGTCTTGGTATACTAAAGCATAAAGATTTCCCTTCAGTGGCCTAGACCAACCCCTAAAAAACACATTTGCCAATCCCATGCTCAGACTGCCAGATAGAGAACTGTAATTGATTCAAAAAGACATGCTTCCACTGCTCAAGAGTCTGGTGGCGATTGTGCTTTACAATACTCCACCTGATGCTTGGCATTGTGATCGGTCATGTACAGCTTGCATGCAGCTGATCAGCCATGGAAATCCATGCCATGAAGCTCCCCGCCCACACTTTAGGTGCTATCTGCCTCAGCACTCGGCGTCCCTGCACTGTTAATTTACATGGTCTGCAACTTGGTGGCCGAGTTGCTGGGATTCGCTAAACATTTCCACGTTTTAATAATACCACTCGCAGTTGATCATGGCATATCTCGGGGGAAGTCATGTTGCAATAGTGACAACAGTACCATGCTTGAATACAGTGAGCTCTTGAGAATGACCAATTCTTTCACAAACCATTTGTACGTCTACAAACATCTCTAACAGGTGAATGTTATGTCCAGAGATGCCAAATTTATTGTTAAAAGAACACTCATATAAGTTTGGAGTTTTGTCATTCCCACCTTAGTCACCAGATCTCACACCGTTCTGCAGGAAGTATGGTGTTCATTACCTACAGAATATTTCTGCAAGCTTGTGGAGACCATGCCCCTTGGGGGACCTACCAGATATTAGACTGGTGTGCCAATTTTTTGGGCACTTCAGTATATATCTTTATATCTGGCTGCTCATGCACGAGTTTCGTATCCGAGTGCTCACCTACAGTGAGTAAAAAATATCCCACTTACCTGACTTTCTGGAAAAAGGAAAAACAAGCCTTATAATCTGTATTTGTATCTATTTAAGGCAGATATTTGTATCTTCATTTTAAATAACGCATTCATATGTGGTTAAACCCTAATATAAAAGATCTAAAAGCGCATATGTAAAATTCAGAGTGTTTTCTATTTCTTCCACTCCTGCATGCACGCGCTAATCCATTTAAACCTGAAATCGTATCCAAGATAATCCCTTCTGGTTATAGTAACGTGTTATCATGGTTGGTGAGATGTAGTGCGATTGTATCGGGGTGTAGAGGTGAGAGTGAGGATAGTGCAGGGCGTAACTAATCCTTCTGATCATCAGCATGCTGCCAGGGCCTACCTGTTCCTCTCCTCCCCCTCCTCCTCCTCCTCCTCCTCCTCCTCCTCTCCTCTCATTTTAGATATGTTTGTCATTCATCATCTCCTTGTTCTTCTCATACTGAGCCAAAGGCCTATTGGAGTGGTAATTTGTCTCCAGAGGCTGCTGTAATTCCAGTGCCAGCTCAGAGGGGCGTGTTGACCATCAGGTACAGGAGAGAAAATTTGTCAGTCATGTAGCCTAGAGTAAATTGGGCCCCGGCTGAAAGTAATTATTAAGCGCAGCTCTGAGTGGGTGGACTGCAGCTGAGCAAAAGAGCCAGCTATGTCGACGCTTCAGAACGAGAGAGGCTGTTTCATAAGGTTTGTTTGATGGCTTTGAATGTGGGAATAAATCTAAACAAGAATGCTGTCGAATAGTCCATCGTTGTTTAGTTTGTTAGCAAAGGAATAACATCTTAGGCATTGATCAAAGTCATGATACAAAATAACTGTCAGATCAAAATGAACCATCAGAGATGATCAGTTAGAAAATCGCAACAATTGTCGCACTTTATACCACAACACTGTTGAGTTCTCCAATCTAACTGGTCTTGCTGATGGTATTTTCAGCTGCAAGACGAACTACAGGTTTATACTAATGCTCTCATTCATCAGGATCAGGGTCACGGTTTGTCCAGAACCAACCTGGCTCAAGGCAGAAATACCCCCGGGATAGCGTACACACAGGGTAAAACACATACACCCATTCACTCACACACTCACACCTAGGGCAATTTAGCACATCCAGTTCGCCTACCAGCTGGGAGTTAACCAGAGCACCCAGCAATGGACTAGAAGAGAGAACACACGAAACTCTTCACAGATAGATACCAGAGCGACAAAAAAACCCACAACCACAGATTCCAGGAGCTGTGTAACACACACACTACCTGCGGCACCACCGTCCTGCCCTCTTTCATTTCAATATGTTATTATTTATATAGCTATATTATACCCAGGGACTATGTAGACAGGTGCTGCATGGAAACATACAGCATGTAGTATGGGGGTGTAACATGTGGTAGCTCAGTAGTTGAGATGTTAGACTACAAATGATAGAGAATGGTGAAGGAATGAATGTTTATAATAATAGTGATATGATCAGATTTGTGTCATGAACATTAAATGTAACTATTACTAGATAAAAACTATGATCACACCAGCTCATTACTGACTATCTTTCCATAATAACATACATGTTTTATTTCTTTATTTAAGTAACGCATATTTACCCTTAAAAAGTTCAGTAAATATACTGTACTAGTTCTTACTGTTGTATTAATGGTTAAAAATAGAAATCAGAGTAATGAAAAAAAAAAAACTTGGGCCAAGAAAAGGCAGAGAAGAGACTCTCCAAGTCTCAAAAGCAAAAAAAATGCTGTAAGATGTATCTGAAGTGCTCTGAGGGAATAAGCCCACTACAGACCTCTTGATATGAATAAAGATGCCACTTGGCTCTGTGCTCACTACAGTCATTGTAAATATCCCCTGACTATTTGTATGGACCAAAATAAAGAAAGCTAATGACATACATTCAGCCGGCATGTGAATGAAGTCATGGATGAGGAGCATATCACACACATAGCCAAGTGAAAAGTGTCAAAAGGACTAATTAACATATTAATGATGCCACCTTCCTACAGCAGCTTCTGTCGGATAGTCAAAACACTTTGATAAGCATGCAAATGAGGACCACAGAAGAAATTAGCTCGACCATGAATGAGAGAGAGGAGGAGTGGAGTGGGTGATGGATTGAATGTTTGCTTTATTTATCCTCAATTATCTGGCAAACGGTGGGTGATGGAACCTGAGTATTGGAGAGGTTCAGAGCGAAGCACATGTTATCTTTTCTCTCGTCTCTTTCCTGCCTGGTTCTCTCTCACTTCTCTCCCTGAGATGGAAATCGATACGCCCGCAAGCCTGGCCGTCCATCAACGGTACAGTGACAATCAAAATAACCGCCAGGCTGTGGGATTTGCGATCGGCAGATTCCGATCAATTCGATGATGGCATGGTTGAGACAAGGACATGTGATGATACAACGCACTAAGATTTGATTCGCTGCCTAGCAAGGACAGAAGGCTACGTGAGAGCCCTGCAAATTCAGTTTAACAACTGACCGACTCTCTATAGCGTCTCTAAAGAGTTATGTTTCAAAAAAGTTTAGAAGTACATGAATGCTGGTTTGAAGTTATGCATCCAGTACTGATCAAATAACTTATACAATTCAACCATCAATTTTTATTCAACATTCATTATTATTATTATTCATTTATTAAAAAGATATTGAATGTCGGTCTAAAAACCAGACACCAGATGCATGTTATTCACTCAGTCATGCTCTTATCTGCTTCATACCTCAGGTTCACAGTTTGTACAGAGCCCATTTGGAATCATTGGGTGAGAGACAGGAACAGGGAGGTACCGGTACAGGGTGCCAATCCATGGTTATGTGTCGTGCAGGTGAAAACCCGCACAGACAAGGAGAGGGAGAACACAGACAGAGACCAGTGCAAGGATTGAACCCACAACCTCAGATCCCTGTAGCTGTGTAGCACATACCCTCCCTGTGGCATCACCATGCCAGAAGCATGTCTATTATAATTGAATTTTGTATTTAGTTTCTGTAATATTTATGGAAGGAGTCTCCAGTGTCAGCAATTTATAAATGTCAGTAGGTTTTCAGCACAGAAGATGAAGCCTAATGCACAGCATATAGATCTGCTTTGCAGAATCCCTCTCCAAAAACATGCTTGACCATTAATATGCAAATTGTACTGAAATGAGCAGGAATATTTATGCAGTGACTTGCCTGGAAACTTCCCGTGGAAAATATTTTGCATCATAAAGCCAAGCGCCATGTTTATGTGGATTTTTTTTTTTCTTCAGCCAGTACGGTTGTGAGTAAATGCCAAAACAAAACTTCTGATAATTTTCTTGTTATTTAACAAAGAAAAGTGAACAATCATGGACACAGTGTTCTTTAAGGATATATTTATTTAACATTTATAGAAGGAGACTCTAGTCCATATGTGTAAAACTCAAATGTGGCCCGCCACGTCCTTTTATGTGGCCCGCGAGAGCTTGAAAGGTCTTAGTGTCTAAAAATAAATAGGTCAGAAGCGTGCTTTGACCAAAAACTACATTTCCCACAATGCATTTCGAATTGAGTGGAATTGAGACATACAAATATTTATCCTGTAATGTCCAGAAAAAGAAAAGTTAATGCAGACGGACGGCTGTTTCAACAAAGATAGGAAGGCGAATGTTATAACAGAGCAACAGGCAAACATATTTTTTCCATGCAACTGTAATGTTTTAATTGAATAAGTAATACATTAAGAGTTATTTAACATTAAAGAGTGGTTACATTCATGTTATATTACATTTGGTTACATTTTGTTACATTTATAAGTTACATCTGGCCCTTTGAGGACAGCCATTATGCCGATGTGGCCCTCGGTGAAAATGAGTTTGACACCCCTCCTCTAGAATTTCTGGTTTCTTTGTTCTCTCCCTATGACTTTTATCCTTATTAATTTAACAAGAAAGAAAAGAAGAGGCTGTCAGAAAAAAAATGTGTCTTGCGGATATTCCACAACATTTAATGTAAATATAACTATAACAAATGTATGATGTGTTGTCATATAAGAGAAATTTAAGTACTTCCAGACATACTGTTATACAAATATAATTACATCTGTAACTCTTTGCTGTGTCAGCATTACATCATGACATTTTTTATTTCTCTATGAGAGCTCGTTTTTTAACTCACTCTCTCTCGCTCACTGCCTAAGCCGCTTACCCAACTACAAGGGTGTGAGGGATAAAGTCTATCAAAGTGCTCAGTGGATGTAAGGAATCAACCTGGATTGGTCCATTGCTAGTCCATTGCAGGGTAGACACAGAGACAGGCACATTCACACTGACACACCCACAGCTAGGGACAATTTAGTATCTCCAATGTGCATGAGTGTGGAAGGAAACTGGAGCTCCAAGAGAAAATCCAGAAAGACACAAAGAACATGCAAACTCAAATGCAAAAAGGACCCTGAACAGTTAGTCGGGGAATCTTATGCTACCTAATGCATCACCGCTCCACCCCTATAGCATAAGTTCTTTATTTTTACATACAGGCAAAATAGGCAAAATAGTTCACTTTCATTTCGTTCATTCACATAAATCAGTAGGTTATCAATTTTACTGCTTTAGTAACAACTAAACTGACCACTCAGTATTATACACTTTCATCAAAATGGATTAAGTATTACTAAGAAAATTGATTTCACATTTTTAAACAGTAGCGTATATTCTGACTACTAACAAAGAGCTTTTTAGTTTTCGAAAAGCATACAAGAGATTTAAAAGAAGTGGGATTTGTTCCATCATGTAACTATAATCTTTGTTCAGTGATGCTTGTCAGTCAGTAGAAGGTCACTTAGCATGCACAGTAGTGTCTTTCATCTGGATTATTTTCTACATACTAATTGAAGTCATTTCTAGTTTTTTTTGCCACTTGCACATTGTACATTAATCACATGTCATTATTTTGTCTGCAGAAACGCTACCATCTGCCTGTAGGTCATATCTGTGATTTAAATGTTGAATTGAATATTGACTGTCAAATTACCATTTTCACCCAAATGGAACGCTAATGCAGAGCATATAGGGCTTTTTCACAGAATCCACATGCACCCCCTCACCCCCAACCCCCACTACCACCCCCTAAAAAAAGACATGCCTGACCATTAGTATGCAAATTGTACTGAAATGTGCAGGAATATTTATTCAGTGAACTGCCTTGAAACTTCCCAGGGAAAATATTTTGCATCATAAAGCCAACCGCAGGGTTTATGTGGAAAAATGTATATTTCTCTCAGTCAGTGGGGTTCTGAGCCTGTAAAAAATGCCAGAACGGAAGTGCTGGTAATTTCTCCTTGAGATGTGATTAGGGCACAGTGGCACGAAGAAAGCCTCATTTCAGACCAATGGCTTATAGGAAATAGGCAGATATGATGGGTGCATTTTGAACAATGGAGCTTAAAACGACATACAGGATCGAGGACTATAAACTCTTGACACACAGCATGCTGCATGTGGAGCCTGTTTATCGATCAGCAATGTAATAAGAAAAGTTAACACTCCTTACCTTTGATGTCTTGCATATTTTCCACCGACGTGCCCACTCCCATCACAATGCGGTGCTGGGCAGCTAAATTAGAAAGAAATACATGTTGGGTTCTTAGTTGTGCAGATAGTATGTGTGTATCACTAAACCTATGCAAGCACATACATGCATATTGCATTATTTCTGAATGTGTCTATATCTGCACAAGGCAATCGATTTACTATTCCCCCCAACACTACAAATCTCTTATGATTGCTGCTCCCACATATCTGCTTAGTCCAGATACCAATGCAAAGTCAAACTGTATTTATTCTGCCAGCTATCTCATCTCTAGAGAGTACTACCACTGATCACATATTATTGGCATTATAGATGCCTCATCCCGTAGCTAGCCTTCATATCGATCAGCTGATTAATTGCTATCTTTGGGCAGCAGAATCAACCGATGAGAAAAGCAGAGTTTTGACAAGGTGCTGGTTTGTACCGAGTCATAAATATACAGAGGGAAATGGTGGATCAGAATGTTTCTTGCTTCATTTCTCTCTTCAATAGACGAACCCATGAATTAGTGTCTAACCGTATGTACGTGTTTGACGGCAACTCGCCAATGCAGACGATTTGTCAAGAACTTATCACAGTAAACACTGGCAATTCATACCTTGATGGAAAATACAGCATCATTTATTTGCAGATACAATAGAGTGATGAAGGACAAGCAGCAGTACCGTAGCCTCACAGCACTACGCCATCTCTGCCGATACTGTACTGATCAAAGGAATAAACAAGCTCGCTGGTTCAATGCCAGCCACTGATTTGTCTTAGAGTGCCGGCGGTTATGTTTTCTTCTGCAAACAGTGAATTGTAGCTATCAAAAGTAGCGGAATTACTATAGCAGAAATAATAATCGTAAAACGTCCTGATTTGAAATAACATTATTTCAAATATGAATCAATTTACACAACAAAAATGTCTGGGAACTTGTATTGTTTTTGAAGATAATGGTAATATGTTTACTGATATTTAATTTACAGGGTATTATTAAGGTATTGCCAAAATTAGGCACCTTTTTGTTTCACAATTTATTCAGTTAAATTAGATTTTATTTATATACACTTTTCATAATTAGTTATCATTTGGGGTAAATTTATGAATAGTGAATAAACTATTTGGGTTTATCAAACAAAGATACATTCTTATATGTGATCCTTAAAATAACGTGTCACAACACTCAAGTAGTGCAACAGAAAAGTGTCCATCCAGTCGTCCAGCAAATTTTGTATACCAAAGATGTCACAGACCTCCATGGCAAGGAGCCGAGAAGGCTAAATCGGCTGCTCTCTCTCTCCCCCTCTCTCTTCCTCTCTCCCCTGTCATGCACAGCAACACTATCCAATAATGTGCACCTTTGAGTTCATGGATGCAGAAAGGGCAGATAGATAAAGCGAGTGTGTTAGGCTGCCCTGTGGGTTCAAAAAGATGAGTAAGTCGGCTTCACCTGTCTCAAAGGAAGCACATTCTTACGACACACTCCCCACTTGCTAGCTTAGACTACTAGGTGTGGTGATAACTCACTACACCTAGTAAAAAATCTTGCATTTCTAATTAAAAGGTCATGAGTTCAAATCCTGTCACCACCAAGCTCCCACAGGTGGGCCCATGAGCAAGGCCCTTAAACTTCAACTGCTTGCTTGTATAAAAAGAGATAAATGTAAGTCGCTCTGGATAATGACATCTGCCAAATGTCATAAATGTAAATGTGCTTAATGTTAGGGTAGAATTCATTCATCTTATTTATTAATCACTCGGTGGTGGTCTTAATAGATTTTGAGCCTATTCACTAGGTGTGATGTGGGTATATGTTCGGACCACTTATTCACACTTAGGAGCAATTTAGTACAGCCAATCCATCTACTGACATGTTTTGGGAGGTGGTAGAGGAAAATGAAGAACGCTGAAGAAGCCCATGCAGACAAGAGATGATCATGTGAACCTATACAGACTGTAACCCAAGCTAGAGGTTGAAGCAGCTGACAGTCTGATCTCTGTAGAGCACCACCACCCTGCAGCTATGAGGAAGCAACACTATACACTACGCCTCCGTACCATCCACGGAGTGTAATATTTTACAATAATGTCAATATGTCTTTAACCAACACAAGGCAGTGTGTTCACTAACAACCACGGCAACCTAATAGTAGTCTTCACACTATACATCGCACTGTGATAAAGTGAGTACTGTATGTACAATATAAATGCGTGCATGTTAGCACACGATCAACTGAAGTGGGCTGTAAATTGTTCTGAGGCCTTTTGTCATAATAACAATGAGACATTTCCAGTAGCTGATATATTCTTTTTCATTACACTCATAATCCTCCATTGCATTTACAGTAGGTCAAACTTATTTGCTATACGCCTGTTTTTTTCCGCTGGTGCTGTTTCATCTCTCAAACTCAGTGGGTGCCAAGACTTGTAAAAGTGCAATTCACTCCTATTACCAAGTTAACCTTTGTCAAAGACTTCATTAATCATGCTTTCACAAACAGAATTATTAAAATGCTACTGCAACACGCACTGATACAGCACTCAGTGCTGTGGCTACAACAGTGCTGCCTTTCTTGGAGCAAACAAGGCCATTTTAGTGAGCACTCATAGTGGTTACTCACATGAATTGATAATTGTATCTTCTCAGAATCTGCTTTTTTCCCCCCTAGATTCTGTTAGCTTGTAAAAGAAAGATGAATCCAGGCTAAAAGAGGTAGCCTTAAGAAGCAGCCATCTCAGTATCCCTGTGCTGAATTACTTTATATAAAAAAACTTTACAATTTTTACCAAATGCAGGATTGTAGGTTAGCATATATGTTGTAGCCTTCAAGATTACTGACCTGAACAGCTCTTGTATTGCTGGTTCCAAGGGCACTAGGGGACAAAAGAAAAAGAAGGCGAGATCAGAGATGGTTGCTTCTCCCACATAAATGGTGCGAAATGCATTTTCACAGGGTTAGAGAAGGAGGTGCTGAAAATACCTTTCGAGCGTGTGCGATGGCGCTTGTCTGCTACATCCACCTCCATCTGCTGAGACGTGATCACCATGTTAGTGCCAGATATAGCTACATCCTTTTAGTAGGTGGGTATTTAATCAACACACATGACTGAGTACGCAGGGAGTAGAAAGAACTGGGAAAGAAAAGTGCTACTGATGGTACCAGTGTAAGCTAACGGTTGCTGTGTTGTGCTAAACACATGTGCCTGTCACATAAAGATATATGGAATGAAACTCTGAATATATGGAATGAAAGTCCAAATATATGGAATAAAACTCTGAATATATGGAATAAAAGTCCGAAAATATGGAATGAAACTCTGAATATATGGAATGAAACTCCGAATATATTGAATGAAACTCCGAATATATTGAATGAAACTCTGAATATATGGAATAAAAGTCCGAAAATATGGAATAAAACTCTGAATATATGGAATAAAAGTCCGAAAATATGGAATGAAACTCTGAATATATGGAATGAAAC
>JAOVVF010000002.1:18183129-18202765 GCA_028565595.1 Duopalatinus emarginatus
TCTTCTCAAATCTCAAATCTCTTCACATCTCCACATATCTCCACACATGTCAATACATCAGCACACATCTCACATCTTCACGAATCGCTGCGTCTCTACACATTTCCTCACACCTCTTAAAGCTTCCACACATCCCCTTATGTCTCCGCACATCTCCATAGATCTTCTCATATCTGCACAAAACTTGCTCATATCTCTGCATGATTATATACACACTACAGCTTGCATATGTATCTGTCATATATGATATGACTCTCAGTTCAGAACAACCCGTCTAAGGACATGGAATATCCAAATGGTTTTGGGGATCACAGTTACTATCACTACCACAGTACTCTGAATCGAACACCAAATGCTTACAAAATAAAAGCCCTATTTTTACTATATAAATAAATCTTATAAAGGATTATAAGGTGGCAATTACTGTCAGTGTTCTGATTTGGGAAAGATAGCCTAGTTTACGCTCTAACATTCGGCACAAAGCTTGCCAGAAGTTCCACACGGCATCTGGTACAGACTAATTATAATCGAGTGATGTAGCTCGGCTGAGGAGCTGTACAAGTTCAAGAGGTGAATACATGTGTCTTTGGCATATTGCTATTTCTTGTGAAATTGGGTGAATGAAAAATTCACACATAAAGCGGACCCGATGTTTTTTTTCCATTGTTTCTGTCTGCTCTAGACCACGCCCACTTTTAATTAAAACCCGTCTGTCTGTATCTTTACATAAGTGCAGCTCTGTAGACGCCTTTAATATCTGCTAAATGAATTGAGAGCTCTGTATGTCCAGTTTGTCTGCTCTTCCCCTCTTCTCCAGCACACTGCAGTTCACAGTTTTGCCACTCTTGCTCGCCCGAGTGTCTGGAGCAGCGCCTCTAGCCAAGTAAACAGCCCTGGGAACGGCTGCAATGCCCCATCAAAACAGCTTCAGCCTCAATTACACCTCATCTCAATCATCCCCTCTTTCAGTCACACTCACACTCACACACACACACACACACACACACACACACACACACACACCATGGCAGCTTTGATGCAGGCTCAATGGAGTGCTGTCAATGCTGCTGCTTTGTGCCTCGGCTCCTATAATTGTTTCTATTACCAGTTTTGTTATCATACAGTTAAAGATATCCCCCATCAACCGATCATCCCCTGCACCCTTCCTGTTCCATTTTTCTGTCCCTGAGATGCTTCTTGTGAGGCTTCCGCATGTAAAAAAAAACATCTCCTTAACCCAACCTAGTTTCAATTCTATTGTATCTATTTTTTTTTCCTGGCGAAGAGCAGCATAAATTCTGCGTGTCTGCCATAGACAAACGACCCTGCCTTAATCACATACTGAAGTCAAGTGTTTTAATTGCCATGACATCAAATATCCACCAGATCCTTTGTTCTGCACTGAAAGGAGCAGGTAAATTCACATACGGTTTATCGAATTATGTATAATCGTGTGTAATGTGTGAAAGAGGAAGCAGCCCATGTGGGGATAATTTGCGTATATAATAATAATAGAGGAGACTCATACTGGCTGAGCTGGCAGTTACTGGTTCTCTGACAACCCGGCATACCCTAAATTCTGTCTCTTGATTTCCACATAGATCACGTTTGAGAGCAGATCCTCCTCTGAGGCCACTAGTTATTAGGTATAAATCCTCAAGTAATCACTGGCAGGGGTAGTTTTCCAAAGGTACAATGACCCTGTAAAACAAGAAAAAAAAAAAAAGAAAAAAGAAAAACAGTCTCCTGGCTATTGTGTTTACTCTCCCACTCTTGCACAGAGATAAAACAGAGCCACATCCCTCAGTAATCCCTTCAGAGGATCCTCTTTGCTCATTAAGGCTGCCTTTGAAAATGTGGAAGCTTGCGTATATTCAGTGTCAAACCCACTGTCTGCTTCTGCTATTAAAGATGCAATCTGTGTTACTCTTTGTTTGCTTGCCTGTATGTATCTCTCTCTCTCTCTCTCACTCTCTCTCTCTCTCTCTCTCTCTCTCTTTCTTTTGCCTTTGTCCAAATGTAGAGGTGGGTTTCCATCTTTGAAAGCATCCCTTCTCATCAAACGTGCAACTTTGCGCAGCCCACATTGGAACACGTACCCAAGGTATGCTCTTTAAGCTGTTAGATGCCTGGGAGGCAGAATAGCGGAAATCAAAAACTGGGACTGGCACTGCCTTCAATCATGCCACAGGCTGCCAGTCACACTTCAGCAGGGAAGGAGTTAATTGTCATATACACACATCTGTCTCTCCCTTTGTTTTCTTTTCCAGTAATGTGCTAGCAAGCCGCAATTACCAGTCTCTGACAGACGACTGGAGAATATGAGTCGAGCAGATTGGTGCCAAGGCTTTGAGTTTCTGCCAGATCACCCTTAGGGTAAATAGGGCATCAGGGGCAGGAGGCTGGCACCGACCAGCCTCATGAAGCACTGCCACCAGAGACAAAGACAACACAAGGGAGTCTTCAGCGGTCTTTGTTTATGGGGTTAGCGTCATCTGACAGGTTGTACTACAACAAAGAAGTGTTGCACAACTGATTCTGAGATTTTGCTGAGAAAAAGACTGGTCATGGAATGTGAGCAGTATGCACACTCTGGTATAAAATGCATTGTCTCTTTATTCAATACAAACCAACACCACCACTAATGCAGTCTAAGGTTAGTACTGAAATAGTGTACTATTTGGAGCAATGACTCAGAGGAGCTGTCCAAGGTCCTTAAATCATTTCACTGATTATTTGTAGTTGGAGATTCCAAGGGCTCCTTTAGTTCTAGAGTAGCTTGGCTGCTATGCCATGATGATAATCTTAACTGAAGCATCCATTACAATAAACAAAAACAGCTCATATAGTGCACTGTGACTTACCTGGAAAACACTGTTACCCTTGTGTGGAATTTCGACATTTAAACCTGACTAAAGTAAAGAGAAAGAAAGAAAGAAAGAAAGAAAGAAAGAAAGACAATAAAACTTTCATACAAGGTTGAACTGAATTTTTCAACCTTCCCCTCAGCAAAAGCATGTACTGGCTTGCCATTGAGTTGGTTCTGCCAAGGATACACCTTTTGTTCCTTTGGTGTGTATCTGTTACATGATAATGTAAATATAGGTTTAGAATATAATCCAAAGTATACAAATGGACCTTTCTGGCTTTCTGAGTAACTCTTAAATGAACTCTCAATGCACATTTCCAGGGAAAAAGAAAATAATACACACTAAACGTACAAAGCATGTAAGATTTTTTTCGTACCACAAAAGTCTCCTTACTTTTAGCAACTTCATTGTTCCCCTTGTATCCTTCAAAGGCCTCACTAATTAGCAGTTTAACTAAAAAGGAACATAGATCATGTTTGGACACCATGGATACACTACACATAGACGTCTACAATAATTTAGCCAAAGTGAAGCACCCAGATAAGAACTCTGATTGGATCAAATACTACCCAAAATGCTGCCTGTCTAGAAAATAGTCTAGCTCTGAGGGCAGCCGTGGCCTAAGGTCTGGAAGGTCTCGGGTTCGATACCCACACAGGGCAAGACACAACTGAGGTGCCCTTGAGCAAAGCACCCACTCCTCCAACTGCTCCCTGGGTGCTGTGGCTTGGGGCTGCCCTGACACCCCCACCCCCACTAGTGGGCATTAGGGTTCACTGGTGTGTATGTGTTTCACTGCAATCGATGGGTTAAATGCGGATGTTACATTCCTCTGTGTGCACGCACAGTAGGCAAATCTTTTACTTCACTTTCAGCTGAAACACACTGGTACTCAGCACCGAAATGAAAATCTGCACCACTACTCACAGATGTGAACAATCCCAATACCTGCTTTAGCAGCAAAGTAAATAACTATTGAAGCCAGTGACAAGTATTCCCCGACAGTCTGAGGCACTGCGGTAGAGTCTCTGTTTCATCCAATAACAATCGCAGAGACAGCTAGTGGAGAGAGCCCAAACACATCATTGCCATTCAGCGAGGATGGACGGCATCCATGGATGCTCCCTTCCCTTCACTTCCTCCATTCTGTGTGAGCGACAGATGATTGTGGCTTGCCATCACAGTCATTTTAATCAGTCTTTTCACACTTCATCAGGAATTCATTGCTCGCCTTTAAAAACATTGTTTCAGTCTATTATCAGCAGAGAACATAACGCTTCATTATACATGCAGAGCAGCCCTGCTTATTCATGTGAGTCTGGATGAGACGGTGAGGACTTGGATATGCACACATGCACATAAACACACACACACACACATACACACAGTAACGTCCTCAACTGTATTTCTGTACTGTGTGCCATGTGTGTGACGGTGGTGGGATGGGTGTCTGTTGTCTGCTTCAACTTGTCACGTTCCTGCTTCCAGCTTGCCATTGCTGGAAGATTTTTCCATGCCTTGCTCCCGCCTCCTACCTTGAGATTTTTTAAATGAACTTTTCCCAGAAGTGCATTTAAACCTTGTCAGTCCGCTTTCCCCACCCAGATCATATCCTTTGCTTTGTCCCATGTGACATTTGCTACATGTGCTGATTTTATCTGTATATAACACTCTGTCTGCTGCTGACCTCATGTGTGCTTTGGAGTTCGTCAGCGTCATTTATCTGTTGAGGGATAAAATTATATTTTTTGTTTCCTTTTTCTTAACATTAATGCCATTTACCAGCGACTTACATTACATATAATATCTTAGTTATACAACCGCGCAGGCCTAGCTCAAGGGACCAGCAGACTCAGCTTAGTAGTGGTGGGATTTGAACTCAACACCTTCTGATGAGAAGTTCATCATACATCATAATCACTAATACAGTAATACCTTCGTCCAGGTTAGTTAGTCCACTTTGAGTATAGTTAGAGGAAATTGTGTATGTTATTTTACAATGGTTGGCTTTTTAAACTGTTGTGTAAAAAGTAAATAAAATATAACACAAATACAAACTTGGTCTCGCCACATTTTGTTCATTGTGTATTGGGGCTCAACCTAGACTGGAGTGTAACACACACACACACACACACACACACACACACACACACACACACAGTCAAACAAACATATTCAAACATGCGCACACATCCTGCCACAGTAGCTTCTGAGCAAAATTACGACCCAATACAAGAAAAATAATAAATAAATGAAATAAAAATAGCAGCTTAAATATCAGAGAAAAAAAAAAATCAGATCCAGTAACAAATTTTTGGTAAGGATTGATTTTATTATAATTAAATTTAATTGTATAGATATCAATATTAGCTGATAGTCAAGGGTTTAGTAACAGTAATGCTACACACTAAAATACTAAATATTGCACTTTAAAGGTATGTTTTAGCCTCTTGGGATCCAAATAGAACCTTAACATGCACAAAAACATGGGTACAAAAAGTGAGAGGTAGTGTATTGTAGCTCAACGCCAATGCCAAGCCTTTATACTAACTTTAGTACAAATCCCTGTTTAATTTTCTTAGTGTGTAATGGAAAGGAAACAGTGGTGCCTTGATAACTTACGATTTATTATAATACATAATTACAGATGTAACACTCCAGCCAACCTTCCTCTTAGTTACTGTGACAGTATTTTTAAAGCACTATGTCGTCTGAATGTGTCGCGTGCTGTCCTAACTCACAAGCAGAGCTCGTGGAAGCATCAAGAGGTCAGCACTGAGGCCAGTCTGTGAGTCATACAGACAGACAGAGAGAGAGGGACAAAGTGAGGTAGAGACATAAAGAATGTCATTTAGTATCGGCTTCTGACAGACACATTCTCCGTGACAGGTGTGGCCCTGCAGTCACGCAAGCCATGCAGGGTAAAGCGGAGCAACACAGCAGCACACGCTTGATTGACACTTACAGCCAGCCAACACCAGCAGTACCAGAGGGTGGAACCGCATCCTCCACTGCCTCCACCACCGCAGTGTCACAGCAGGAGCAGTCAACCGTAAAATGCATTTGTACAGGACGGGTAGTCAACAAAATGCCTCCATAAAACAAGACTTTGTTCTCTAATCTAGGCCACAATGCACAGGCTAATGTCTATGATACATGAGCTTTTCTTAAAATTTAAAAAGACAAAAACGCAGATATACTATTATGGACGTCTCAAAGGTACTAGATAGTGACAGAAATATGAAGACGTGCCATACTGTGTGTATGATCTGTGATGATGCAGAGAAAGGAAGGAAACAGACATTTGGTACAAAAGTCTGGTACAATAGTGGTACTGGTATTATAGGTCCTGCAAGGAGCAAAGGACAGTGTTAATAAAGTCCTGAAAAAAATCTCAATAAAGTGTACGGTGACATCAATATATCTTATTATACAGCAATGTGAAAGAGAATTCTCAACAATTTTAAAGTCTGATTGGTCGAACATTGTTGAAACATTTTAGTATCAAAGGCAATAGTTCCGTCTGTGAGCTATATACAGGTTTATATAGTCTAATAATATATACTAACAGCTAATTCATGGTTATATAAGAGACATAATATGAACTCAAACTATTGTATCTTTTATTATTTTATCAATAAAAGTAGGATTGGTGCCAGAGCCTAATAATAAACATTCTGTCAAGGCTTCACTCTTGCCATGCTCCCATGTCCCATGAATACATTTCCTGAAATCTATGTCAGCCAGGCAAGATGGTCATGTCCTTCCCACCAGTTTGCACACAATCTTAGGTGTACTACCCACCAATCTGCCACCTTATCAGCGTCAAGTGACGTAAGTTATTTTGATAATCTTAAAATTAGACAAAATGTGTTTTTCCGTTCTCCAAAAATTACTTGGGGTTATACATAATCATAATGTAGCTAGTTCAGGTAAGTAGCTATTGGTTAGCATAATTTTTGCATATTCAGCTTATTCATGGACTTTAATCATAACTACACAGTGCAAGTAAAAGAGCCATTGTGTATCCTTCATGCTTAAGAAGATCCAGCCCAGTGCCCCGACAACCCACATCCTCATACAACAGCCAAGCGTCAAGAGCTAAAGATGTCTTCATACAATCCTGACTACAGAGCAACTAAAACCTGCAATCAGAAACGGATTTAAGGGATAGTGTTACGACCATTAGTGAAAGGGGGAAAAAAACAAAGGGATTGTGGAGTATTACTCCAGCATCCTCCTGCTTAAGGCAACTATATGAAATATTCATTAAGAACATCTATACATGGTGTGGAAAACATAAGATCTGAAGATTTCATGGGACGGAAACCTGTGACGGTTTTTGTTTGCTTATAAGGAAGATGTTTGCGTGATTATCCAGTAAAAAAAAAAAAAAAATCTACAGTTATTCAAAACTCACAGCAACCGTTCCTAACACATCTGGCTTTGCATTTCTGCAAACATATGCCAAGTAGTAATGAGCTCTAAAATGTGAACATTACTTATAATGTCAAAACTATACAAATGGGAGATTCCGAGTTTTGTCTTTACACCAAGCCTGGCTTTCTTGCCCTGGAAATGTGGTGTGTCAATAATTATTTCATACTCAATTCTCTCCTTGCACAATTAACCGCCTATTCGTGTTGAACCACTGCCATTTTTTTGTCCATAAACCCCTAACACACTGAGCGCAATTTCTCAACACTCGGCTCAGGCAGGGGAATGATTAGTATCTTACGCAAGACGGAAATGAGCTTGCCACGCTTTGCTGTACCGAGCTATTTTGGAACTGAACATAGCAGAAAGCGTTGGGCAGCGCGGAAATAACTGGGTCAGTGCCGAGCGGGAGAGCACCTTCATCTCGATTTGGGCAGGGAGGATACAGAGGAATGGCCAGAATGCGTAAACTACTCAGCAGCGTATCTAAGATTAGACACAATTACACAAAATGGCTGAGAGTTTAATAATAATAGTTGTGTTTACATGCATTTGTAGAGAACTATTTTAATGCGTAAAGCCTGGCTGAATTATGAGCGTTGTTTAATGGTGGTGAAATTCAATTTCTTTTGGGGCTACAGGGCAAACAAAAGGGCTGACTGAGTAGAGGTGGAGTGTGCAGTGGGAGTGTGATGGAGGACAGCGGTAGCTCCGGTAAGTAGGGCAATTCCGGCCTGCACCTGGCGGGCTCACCCTCCGCCTGCAAAAAAAAAAAAAAAAAAATGCTGACGATGCACCCTTGCCTCTCTATTTTGTCTCCGTGCCTTTCTCTCTGTCTGCTTTGGGCTTATTTTGGTACTTGATATTTGCTTTGTATGACTGCCCTGTGTGTGTATATATAAGATTACTTCCTCCGTGTGGGTAATTGCGTTACCGTATGATATCTTTTATACAATCTGCCATCGACTCCAGACAGAAGATAATGTTTGCAAGCCTGTCAGAGCGTGCAGCTAAAGCGCGCTGGGTGCAAATGTCTCTGTTTTTGTTGTGTATTCCTGTGCTCAGGTCTACAGTCAGGAGAGCTGACTCAGTGGCAGAGGGCAGAACATGAGCCCTTTGCTGCCCTGGAGGGAAGCGATAAACTGATTCATTAGCTGGCCTTATGACAGAGCACCTGCTTACACCTTTCTGTCTGGACACTGCAGGTCATCTAGGGCAGCCTGAGATGCCTGTACAAAACACAACCGCACACACATAAACACACTCTCCATGCATAGACATTTATTGTCTAATTAAGTAAACTCCTCGAGATGGCTATTCTCATGCTTCGGGAACGTAATCGTCAGACACAAGTTAATACCGGATTCGAGGGCCTAATTTACCAAAGAGCATACAAGTCGGCCTTTCTGAGATTCTGAGACATCGAGACCGCAGTGACTGAGACTGAATCCCTGTATTGAGGCTGTGTGATTGTGGTCATCTAGGTGGCAAATGAGTCACTTTAACAAATGTCAAAATGCAGCTGTCAAACCACCCTGAAAGGCGAACGAAAAGAGCAGAAATGAATCAATATCTAAAAGTAATCCCGTTCACACCTAGACGGTCATCCTCGCATGCAACAACAAGAACAACAAAAAAGTTCTGACAGGGTGAAAAGACATGCAATCAGCAGTAAGTGCACTCCGCTTATTGTTGTCTGAAATCTGTCATTGTTAGAAATGTTTCATTCATGCGAATGGTCGGAGTTGGATCCAAAATATTACAGTTTCACATTCATTTGGACACAAGGAAAACTAATAACGTTTATTATTGATATCAGCAAGTCTGAAACCTCCAAACAGCACAAAGATATATCTTTATAAAAATAACACTATTTCTGTAATATTGAACACCTGCAATTTGTGCAAGATTTGCCTCAATCCCTAGTAACATAACGTAACGTAACAACATACAAATCAATCCAGGAAGCCGGCTACGCATCACTTTGATTTCTTAAGCATTGATGGTGCTGTATTGGGGTTTATGTTTTGTAGATTTACTGCTTTATTGTAGCTAGAATAACTCCAGTATAGATTTCATCTTGCTCGAAATATCCACCAGCTCTAACTTAAGACGGGAAGGTTTTCGCAGAGTGCATCGAGTGGTCTTATGTGCGTGCTCCCGTCCAGTGTCACTTGCCATTATCCATTAGGCAGCGAAATATCCTGACAATATTGCAGGAATGTGACCAGAACATTTTAGAGTGATTTAAACAGACAAATCTGATTTAAAGAGCAGGCATAAATAAGAGACACGCGCCCTCACCAATGTGCCTGATGAATAATGGATGTGTGTTTTGTAATCATTTTCCAATATTGCGCTGCTTTTCTCAGCTCTGCTTGGGGAGGATTATTTTTGCCTCCGTTTCACTTTGTATCTCCCTCTCTCTGCTTTTTTTTTTTTCCGCGCCGAGACACGAACCACAAATGTCATCGACACCAAAACGAGGAGGTTAAAAATCCAGCTGGGACTCTCAAATGAGGATTTCTAAAGAATCCAGTGATGTCTTTATGGCTTCACGAGTGTCTTCTTACACTCTGGAGGGTGTGGATGGATGGGAAAAAGAAAAAAAAAAGGAGTGCAGATCTAAAATAATAGACAAGTCTGTTTCTGCAATTGTAGATGAAGATGGCGTCTGAGCTGAGTGCTAATGACAGATGTCAGTACGTGTGAGGCTGGCAGGAGAGAAGCCGATGGCTGCGTGCCATGCTCATGATGTGGTGATAATAGGGGCTGCAGGTCACATGACTTTTTACCAGGGTTGTGTGCTCCCAGCCGGTGATAACAACTTTGGATGTGAAAAATCCTCCACAAAGCAACACAGTTTGAAATGAGGCACAGGAGCAGAGACTGGCTAAAACAGAACAGCGAGGTTCATATCTGATTTTAGGTTTTGTATATAAATATAAAACATGTGAAAGTGCATATCAGTATGTTTTACCCTTAATGAATCACATGGGATAATTCCATGTGAGTAAAACCACATTAAACATGTTTGAAAAATTAAGTAAAAAAAAGAATAATTTGTAAAAGTCACATGAAAATAAATGTCATGTAAAAAAGACCAAAAATACATTTAAAAATAAATAAATCCTGTGTAATTTTTTTGTAAATCACAAAAAAAATTAAAACTTGCTAAAGTTAAAACAATAAATAAAAATGTGAAAAATTTAATCTTTGAAAAAATCTCATAAATATAAAAAATATACTAAAATAAAATGTTAAATAAATAAATTAATAAAATTAATTAATAAATAAAATTAATAAAAAAATTAAATAGAACAAAAAACTTGGCAAAAATTACATGGGAGAAAAAAAATCATGCATGAAAAATCAACACAAAAAAACAAATGAATTGTGTAAAAATATCTCATATGGAAATAAACGCACATGTAACTTTACATGTGAATCTGCAACTCTTTTGCATTGCATAAAAGCACATACAAGGAAATAAAGATCACCAGCACCAAATAACACTGATAAAACAAAGCTAAACCTATAAAAACGCTCAGGTCTGTAGAACATTTAGAAATGCTCTGGTCATGTCCATGTTTGCTGATACCAAACCAATAACAGTCTTGCTGTGATTCACCCTTCAGCACTTTACTATCACATGGCCACAGAATGGTAACTCATGCAAATCCCACTGTTTCCTGGCACTGTGTGATTGGGAATGTAGTGGTGGCCAACACAGGTGAGTCGTCTGTGTGTGTGTATATGTGTGTGTGTGTATGTGTGTAGGTGTGTGTGTGTCTGGGTGAGCCGAATGCCTGTGGGGGCTTGTTATGGCACAAGGTGAGAGCGGGTATTAATCAGCCTCCTCTCCGCTCTCTGCACTTCCTATTATAGCCCCGCACCCAAGTCCAGATTGATTTTTAATTGTCTGCGCTGTGTGGATATACATCATGTTTTCCCTCCGCAGAGTGGCATCAAGTCGACGGCTCTCTTTTGTGGAGGAAGAACAAATAGAGGAGAAGTTTTAAGGGTGTGCACGGAAAGCATGGACTCAATCACTCATCTGGCCTTCACGCTTGGAAACCGATAAGTATCAGCGCATGAGCTCGGATAACCAGCACCCTCCCACCGGAACAGTAAATATTGACACTCCATCATTTGATTTTGAGGATTGAGCCTCCCTTATTTCCAGCCTTTCACTGATTTAATGACTTGAGGCGCTCTACTGTGTTTTGACTACTGTGGAAGCCAAACCACACAGTTATTTAAGGTTACAAGATACCTAATCAAATCAGCACCAAATTCTACCATTGTCCTACCATGTCTTTGATTTATAGATAGACAGACAGATAGATAGATAGATAGATAGATAGATAGATAGATAGATAGATAGATAGATAGATACTAAAGCTCTTCTGTCTTTCTTGCTATTGTTCTCTCTGGCTTTTCTGTTATAGATCTACATCTCGGTCCAGATTTCCGCAGAGATGTTTTGTGACAATATCTACTATGCAAATTAAATTAATTTGAATTAAATGCTGAATGTATCTTCTGTCTACTCACAGGATTTAAGTGAAGGATATGTGAATCATAATCTTATTCGCAATTGACTGGCCATTCAAACCTCTTGTACACCTTGGTCTCGAGTATTTCCTAAGCACTTAGGAAACAGTCATAAAGACAAAGTGCTGAACAGGACTAGCCCAGACCGGGTCCAAATAAAAGCAAAATGAGTCAAGGTCAAGACTGAAAACCATCCAATCTTTTTCAAGGACAAGCTTTTAGTTCACTTTTATATATCCCAGACAAAATCTGCAGTTCTCCAGAGAATTACTAATAACCCTTCAATAACATTCTGTCAATAGATACAGGGTTTTAATCGGGTTACAACTATTAGTTACATTGTGCATTTGGCAGCCAGAGATATTTAGTCAAGACCAACACCATGTTTAGGAAGACCAGTGCCCACGATGGAGACAAGTCCATGTACAAACCCCATTAAATCTGAGACAAGTCCAAGTCAATACACAAAACCTCAACCCAGACTCAAGTCCAAGCCTGGACTCAAATCCTACAGCCCTAGTGCCAGGAATATTCACAGACTGGCAGGCAAAAGCAAAGAACCCAAGAAGAACCCAAATCGTTTCTGTGCACCCTGAAAAGCCCACTGTGCATACCATTCTACATACTATTGCTGATGAGACAGTGATTATTATCAACCAGATCCTCTAGAGTTGGAAATTTGTTATTGAGCCAAACCCATCTGTCTTTCCTCCCTCAGACTGACTGAGTGTGTTATGACTGTAGTCTCTGAGTGTTACCTGAGATGGGAGGGTTTTTCCTGTGCTCGGGTCACAGCGACGAAGGGCTATCCCTACATAATTTAATCACATTGCTCTGTCTCTCCAGCATGACACACACTCAGCAGGTGTGAGGCGCTCTCCCATGCTCAACAAGAGTGTGAGATAAGCCTGTCATTTCAGCCAGGAGAAGAACGTCCTTATGCCTCAGCCTGATCTGTTTAGCTACACGTAGATAAGGTCAAATTTCGAAGTGAATCTTCCGTCTCTTATAGAAAAACTAGAATTAGCTGCCAGTCACAAGATGTCTAAGATAATGTATAAGCGTGGTTAGACTTTGTTTGTAGACATTCATGATTACGTGATTAAGAAAATGTTTTCAATAACAGATTTTAAATAAAGGCACGTATATTTACCTTTTAACACAAATTAAGTTGTGCCGAATTTGCAGCCATATTGAGATGATGATTTAGTTTCCACAGTGAGACCTAAAACTGCCCCAATTAGATAAATTAATAAATAAACAAATAAATGTAAATAGTAAATTAAAAATAAAGTTTCTTTTGACAGACTGTGGATGTCAAATCTAGTTTCCTATCAGAAAAATGAGCCATGCTGCCAGTCACGTCTAAATAATGAACTATTATAATAAAATAGATTTGCAATCATTCGCCGTAAACAATCCTCTGTGATTACTAATTGCACAATTTTCTGCTGGTATGATTTTTACACAAACACAATTGATAACACTTTTAGGTCGGAGCTAAAAAAAAAAAAAAAGCCCCAAAGGAGGATTCCAGCATATTAACTATGTCAGCAACAATGACACTAATAAATAAAACTTGCAGAAAAGCATACTGTACATCTTACTACTCAACTCAATTCAAAACAACGGAAGTGTGGCCTTAATGCACTCATGTCTGGTAACCGAACAATCTGTTATACACAGCTGATCAAATTTTCTTATATTGTCCTGCAAAGTTCCTAACATACAGAGGAACCGAGAATTGCTGCTAGGGAGTCTATTTATATTACGCTTCTGGATGCAAGTTATTTTCCATGCTACTGTTTTAGCACCTACACACGGGTAGACGTTTTTCACCCACTACTCAGGATTGTCATATGTTGAGAAAGGAGATCAGGCTGTCATGACCCTGCATTTGTTTATGCATGTATGACTGTAAAATCCTGTAAATTGCAGTATATAATTATTCTGGTGAAACGTCTCACCTTCAGTGTTTCTAAAGAAAGATTTAAGCTCGACCCACTCATTACTATCAAACCATCCCGTATACTCCGGAAAAACTTTTTCCTAATCCAGATGAAACTTAAAAACTTTATAGAAACCTTATAAACCATACTAAACAAGTAGTTTATTTAAACATTTTCCTAAAACCTTTTCCCATATTCATAAACCTTACTGAAATCAACCATGGTTTTACTATGGTAGTTTATAGTAGCTGTGGTTATTGTATAGTTAGGTCTACATACATTATAATTCTAACATTAACTACTGAGGTATCTTATGGTAACTATACTATGACTCTGCCATGGTTTTACTATTGCATTGAATCATATAGCATACCATAGTATCCAGGTAATAGTTTTCTTTTCGCCATGTTACCAGGGATAACATGCCATGGTAAACTAGTTAATTTTGCGTAAGGGACAATTTCTAGATGTCCAGCTTTGAGAAATTGTACAAGTCTGTTGAAATTCCCTTTGAAAAGGACATTATAGTGATTTTGGATATGACTATATGCTGTTGGTCTTGTGCTAGATTCTATGCAAAAATGTATGTGTTGCTAAAACATGATATTTCTTGGTTAAAGAATAAAGAAATGGTTCCTCAATGAGCATGCAAATGTACAGAGGGATTTCATTTAGATGAAGCTTAATTTGCTTAGAATTTGGAAAAAGAAGCTCAAACATTAAGATATCAACATCCCACTGACAAAGATTGATTATGATATATACTACTTTAAAACCCTGCATAATCATAAATATGTCCATCTTTAGCTAAACTCATAATCTACTTGTATTAGGACCACCTATATGCAATCCAGTGCATAGTATCAGACAGGTACAGGTCAAAGCTTTAATCAAACATGTCAGTGACTTTGAGTGTGGCATGATTGGTGCCAGAAAGGCTGCTTTAAATATTTCAGGAACTGCTGATCACCCAGGATTTTTACACTCAACAGTCTCTATAGTTTGCACAGAATGGTGTGTAACACAAAAAACATCCAGTGAGCAGTGATTCTGACTTAGGAAACTCCATGTTGATGAGCGAGGTCAGAATAGAACGGCCAGACTGGTTTAAGCTGATTGGAAGTAACTACAGTTAAAGCACTATTTACAACCAGGTTGAGCAGAAAAGTATCTCAAAACACACAACATGCTGACTCTTGAAATGAGTAGAAGACCACATGAAATTCCAGTCCTGTGTGCCAAAAACAAGAACCGGAGGCTTCTACAGTCTCAACAAACCTGAACATCGTCTGATCTTTTTCCTGATCTTCAAACTGCCCATTTCCTATTAAAATTCCTTTTAAAGTTGCTGGTGAATATGCCAGGACACACAGTACAGTAATAAAATCTTTAAAAACATGACCATGAAGGATGCTTTCCCACTGCCTCCAAGTGCTCCTGCTGAAAGTTTTGTGCCTTTGAATTTATCCTCATAACAGAAGCATGCATAGGACCTTTTCACACTGCAACTGCAAGTGCTTACCGCTACCCCAACACGGACCATTAGCACTCACTAAAGTGCACTTTGTCTCATGGCCAGATTACAACACTTCACTTTACATCCTGCAGATTAAGTTACAGATATGGGAGAGAGCTGTTCGGTTATAAAGCCTGAACACAACTTCGAGTGTGATTTGTGCTGAATTCGAGGTTGCGTATTGATAAATTAGTAAAGTTATAAGCAACTTATTCAGAGTTATTCATCACTTTCTGTTTGTGGTGTGCTGTGTGTTACTTACTTGACATTTTTACAAATTTGCCAACAGGCAATTTTACTGAAAACAAAAAAAAAAGAAACCAAAACGACTTGCAAGTATTATTAAAATATGTTAATAAGATTACACTTTGGGTAGGAAATCAAAAAATGGAGGGACGTTCTGAATAACTGAACCAGTCAGCATCAAGACAGACAGCTGCTTCTGTTTCTGAAGGCAATGTATACTTTCAAAAGTGTTTTATTTACCCTCAGCCCTCCCAAAAGCTCCAACATTGTGCGCAGACATGTTGCCAACTCCCAAAGCAATAAAGGAATAATCAAAATCTGCCCCCGTTTGCACGGCAGGGACCAATAAGTGGCACACTGAAGCATACAGATGACAGTGCTGGGGTGACCTAGTGCACAAACATCACCGAGCCCACAGAAGCTTCTGGAGAGAACGTACAAAGAGCTGTGACCTGAGAGCATCTCCTGCCAAGTTCACTCCTCTCTACAGCTCCCTACAGGGAAGAAAGTTGACGGAGTACAACGAGACTCAGACGTCAAACGGAAAAATGAGCTGGTGCTGAAAGTGCGAGCAGTGCAGGACGACTAGCATAACACAACAGTAAAGAGCTGTCAAAGATGCTAAGACAGAAATGGTGGAACCCAAAACTATGCATTTGTATAACAATTGGGTTATATACATAAAACTGTATACAAGAGATCTTAGATCTTTTCTGCAAAGCAGTGCATTCAAGGCAAAAAAAAACAATGAACTGAGAACTCAAAGAGAAACTGAAAGGACCCACCAGTCATGAAACGGCGTCTTCGCTCAAACTTTTTGTTGTTATCGCACCTGATTGTCTTCCTCTCTTTCTTCCAGAGTCGTCTTCTGTCGCGCACGTTCTCACCGGCACTATTTCATTTACAGCGCACGCTGGAAAGTTCCTTTCTCCTCCTGAATGCAAATCATTTTTTTAAGGAGTTGAAAGCTGATGGGCGTGCATGGAGCGAGGAGGGAGAGACAGAGAGACGGAGACAGTCAGGAGAGGAAAGCGAGAGATAATGGTTGAAGGCAGGCAACCAATGGGCCTGGAGCTGAGCGGAGGAGAGAGAGAGTAAAGGAGAGCGAGAGAAACAGAGGGAGGGAGGGAAGAGGGGAAAAAAAGAGAAGAAATGGAATGGGGGCAGCACCAATGAGGCGGAGCGAGTGAAAGCAAGGATAGGGGCCGCCACGGCAGAAACGATGCCACAGAAGAGAGCGGCAGACAGAGAGAGAGGGATGGAGAGAGAGAGAGAGAGAGAGAGAGAGAGAGGAAGTGAGAGAGAAGAGAGATATGTGAGTCATAGCAGTTGCTTTGCTGAAGAGTCGAAGGTGTGCATGTGATGGAGGAGTGGAGCTTACCCTCAGCATCATGCCTCTCACATCCACAGCCTGCAGCTCTCCACCCATACACACACGGAGACAAAAGAAGAGCGGTGAAAGAAAGACTGGGGAAGAGCATCAAGTCCAGGGTCTCCTCCTAGCTCATGTGTGTGTGTGTGTGTGTGTGTGTGTATGTGTGTGTAGCATGAAAATGAGAAATGGGGTGGTAGTATATAAGTGATTTCCCTTCTCTCTGTTCTAGACTGAAATTGGTCTCCCCTGCTTCTGCTTCCTTTCTCCCTCTCTCTCTCTTTCTCTCTCTCTCCCCCTCTCTCTGTACGAACATGTTTGTGTGTGACAGAGCTGCAGACTGTCTGCTCTCAGCATCAGTGCCTCCCACAGGCCCTGTGGTCTCTGGAGCGGAGATGTGTGTGCTTCTGTGACAGTGTATGCACGTGTGCACATTTCTGCACCGCTGTATTTAACCTACTATCAGGGAATCTCGAATTCACCCTACACGAAAGAGCGAGACTCGGGTGCTGTAGCTTCTCGACTCAAACCTGTGTGTAACCCTCGGCTGAACACGCAGAACAGCGGCGCTGCGCTCAGCCTGCCACAGCTAATTAATGTCCTCCCTCACTCGGGGCTTTGAACTCCACCAAAGTAGTGCCGCTGTGAAGTACAGAGATAACGGGCTTAAGAAGCAGCCGGTCCACGCTGCCAGGCCGTTTCCCTCTGCTACAGAAAACTGATGAGTCCCTAAACAAAGACGAGAGCAAATCTTCCCTCTGCACACAACACGGCTCATTGCGGTCCATGTGCCTCAGTTTGGGTTTATGCCTTATGCATTTCCAGTGCACATATGGAAGCATGAAAACAATGAGCTGTCAATGGTAGTCGCTTTAACTTTCCTGGGTGTGAAGCCCTGATTTCTCTTTAATGGCTCGGTTAAATGGCTTACCTTATGAGAACAATTTCACAACAATGTCAAGGCATGATATGATTCAGGCAACATCCCATCAGTGATTTTTAATAAGTTTATTGTAGGTCAGCCAATAAAGGGCATTGTGACATTCACCACAATTAAAATAGGATCCATTCTGATTAGTTGTTTTGTGGAAGCAATTGGGTTCAATGTAAAATTAGACTTTGTGGACTTGGTAAACAGAAGCTGTTTTTTTATGTATCAAGCAATAAAATAAATGGTCTGATCCGTCTCTACATTACCACTACTGCTTACAGGTGAAGTGAATAACTTGATTATCTTGTAATAGTGGCACCTCTCAAGGGGTGGCATATATTAGGTAGCAAGTGAACAGCCTGTTCTCTAAGTTAATGCCTTTGAAGCATAAAAAATGGGCAAATATAAGATTCAGAGCAACTTTTGCCAAATTGTGATGGTTAGATGACTGGGTCTGAGCATCTCCAAAACAGCAGGTCCTGTGGGCTGTTCCCAGGATGCAGCGGTCCAAGGATAAACAACCGGTTTACTGCTCCCTTGATTGTTTTATATTGAGAGCAATTTTATCCACCATCTTCATTTTTTGCAGTAATATTTTTTGGCCAACCAAACAACACAGAAGGCAGAGAATACTACATAAAACATTGCTCACGAAATGATAAACATTTAGACCAAGCAATTGGAAAAAATAAAGTCAAGCACCATCAACACATGCTCTGCACACCATTTGCAGTGTTTTGGGGAAGAATGGTGGTGAAACATTGATTGTCTTTTGCAGTTAGTGGTTCAGCAGGTTCAGCTCTTTTTGCCTTTGCTAGTAGGTTAAGATATTGCAGTACATAAATATTTGCTGAAGATAGATTCAGCTCTGTCTCCAGGCTTGAAAAAAAAAGTCTGTCCATGTGTGCTAATGTTCTGCTTAAAGGAGTCAAAGATCCCTTACAAGTGGATCAAATCTGTTTTAGACATTACAGAAAGAGATATTCTCTAACAGATTAAACCATTCTTTTGCAGAAAATAATTAATGTCTAAATGTCTACGATGCACTACGTAGCAATCCATATGTTGACCGCGAGATTCACTGAGACTTTTGCGTCAGAACATTCATGACAGCCATGTGGTTGGTGTGAACTTGGAGAACATAGGGCTTGTGGTGCTGAAGACAGCGACACAAAAGTAATAGAGGGCAGTACTGGGAAGAAAATAATGGCATTATACCGTGTTGATGTAAGATTATGGCTGGACTGATTTTAAAACTCACATGTCGATCCTTAAGGTAGATGAGCTACTACAGACAACCATATTAGGTTCAATTCTTGTCAGCAGAGAACAGGTATCTGAGGCTAAAAGTGGGCACAGGCTCAGTGTAACAAGACTAAAAAAAATCAGGCAATGTTTTTCCAATTTTAAATATGTTTACTACAACTATTCTCTTGTAATCAGGGAAAAACAGTAGCTTGTCAGCGGCATCACTTATTGCACTCGACTAGAAATGTCTGCAGAGCCCACTTTCCAAAGCCAGGGAGGAATTAAAGATAAAGATGTAAATAAATGTTGTGAATGCATGTTAAAGGTGTTTTACATTAAAGCTTCATACCTGACCCTTCACTGTTGTGTCTTACAGAAGGTCCCAACACACACCTTTAATCACTTGTCTCAACCAGGAAGAAAGCCAGAAAAGAAAGAAAGAAAGAAAGAAAGAAAGAAAGAAAACAATAGTTAATTGGCAGATGCGTCTGTCTGTGTGGAGTTGCATGT
>JAOVVF010000002.1:18213220-18241168 GCA_028565595.1 Duopalatinus emarginatus
TATATATATATATATATACAGGGAGAGAGAGAGAGAGAGAGAGAGAGAGAGAGAGAGAGAGAGAGAGAGAGATATCTAAAGAATATCCAAAGATGCAAGATTAAACACAAGGTATGAGGTAGAAACAAGAACAGTAGTAGTGGTAATAATAATAATAATAATAATAATAATAATAATAATAATACCCCAGGATGGGATTTTTTGTTTGTTGGTTTGTTTTTGTATTTGTGTTCTTGCAGAGAGAGAGAGAGAAGGTGAGGTAAAGAGAGTATGATGGATGAATATCTGCTATGAGTGCTAACAGGAACTAACCTGTTTTTCATACGTTTCACAACATTAAATGTAAATATAAATGGATAATGATGTTGTTCTAAGCTATCGTAAGCTATTACCACGTGGACATCATCAACAAATGTATTCAAAAGCATACCTAATACATAGTGGCATAGACAGACAACTGTTCCTGGTGGTATAACAAAGAGGCTTTATCGATGTCCAGTGAACACTTTAATGTCAAAAAGCCTGTCATAAGATTATTTGACTGCATTACATGAGTGGTGCTATCATAACAAGCTGAGGAAACTGTGTAAATGCTTTTCCATTTACAATGAGCATCCACAAAGCTTTCACTCTCGGAACATTACAGCTCTAACAAATAGGATGCAGGCACACATTTGACACATGCCAATTGGCAAGCGTCTGATTCAGAGCTTTAAATGGAACTGTGTCAATCAGGTTAAACCACATCAATGCCTATTCACACTCAACCGCCGTACCCATAAGAGTCCTCCATTCAGCTAGGAGAGGCTATAGACAATAGACGAGGTAACCACTGCAGTCACACCTGCTGTCAAAAAAGCACACCACAAAAACTGAAAGACAGACACAACGTACAGACTGGTGGCCTTCAGTCAGTCAGGCATGGAGCTCATAGAGTGAAAGGAAGCATTCAGAGTCTTCAGAACACAGCATGAGGGAACAGTGTGGATTATCAATGCTTCTCCAGAGAAATAAAAGCTAAGACGATTTAATAACGTCCCTGTTCAGAAGGCATACTTTCATGGCCAAAAGGTTATATGAAGTGTCAGGTAAGTAAATACATACATCGAAATCAATGAAACACGTTCAAGGAAAATGAAAAGGGAGCGGGGCTAACAGAGCTAACAGTTTGCAGGTGTCAGAGCAATACATTTCATTTCTATACAACAGAATAGACATGAACCATAGCATACACACACCAATATCTATACCTATCCTCAGCTCATATTACACAGATTTCTGGCTCTAGTTCTTTGTGCTTTATTAATCTATTACAAGCTCCAGGAAAAGGCAGTTAATGGCACAGTAGTGCTCGAACACATTGCATGAAATTAAATTCAAATTAGGAAAACCCACGCATACATTGATTGATTGATTGATTGATTTGTTAGCTTAACATTTCAAGCTCTTGTCTCAAGATAATCTTTAAGTCATTAGTCTACATCTGCATGTATAATTTGTAGTTTGCTGTATAAGAACCATTTACAGGGGCAGCCATGGCCTGGTGGTTAGGGAACCGGTCTTGTTACCGGTAAGACTCGGGTTCGATCCCAGCACAGGGCAAGACATGATTGAAGTGCCCTTGAGCAAGGCACCTAACTCTCCCAACTGCTCTCTGGTTGCTTTATTTTGGAGCTGCCCCCTGCTCCGGGCAAGTGTGTCCACTGCCCCCTAGTGTTCACTGGCGTGTGTCCGTTTCAATGTGCGGACGGATTAAATGTAGAGGTCACGTTCCTCTGTGTACAAGCACAGTAGGCAAATAGTTCGCTTTCACTCTCCATCACTAGGACCTCATCCTTCCTGCATGTCTGGTGTATATCACCCAGATCCAAAAAAAGTAAAGAGGTGCCTTTTTTTAGATGAAGCAACATTTGAGAATGCAGCAGATTTTTAACATAATATTTTTCGACCCATGAGTATGAGTATGTCTGGAGACTAAAATCATTCCTTCTTTGAACGTGAAGTCTTCATTATCATTTTTAAACCCGTTTTAGTGGTGCCATTAAGCCCTGTGCAGTAGAGGTCATGAGCTCTGTGCCATGTCCTGGTCCAGGTGGGGATACGGTTAACGAGACGTGCTCGGTGGTGATTCAGTGCATTTTAACGAGGCTCTACGCTACACACAGCCAGGTGAGTCCCAGCTGGTGGAAAAGCTTCAACACTCCTCACCTTGAGCTGACTAGCCCTAGGGGAAACAAGATGGATGTACTCTCTGGATATTTTTTTTTCTTTTTTGGGAAGGTCACTTTAGGAGATGAGGGCAAAATTGCATTGGCTTACAAGACCCAGTTGGCCTACAAGTGCTATATGTGAAACTAAATGTCAAAAGGGAAGAGTGAAAAATTTAAGAGTGCATTAGAGACATGGACAGTGTCATACAGGGTCAACAAACACATTACAAACAAATGATTTAAAACTAGTGTTAATTGCCTTTATTACTCCATAGAACATTATGGAAAATTGAACAGTGAAAGAAAATGAATGATAAATATAATGGGATATTTTGTAAATGAAATGTGTTGTTCTACATGAATATTTTAGTTAAGCAAAACTATTGCCATCTTTAAATAGTATGAAATTATGCACAACTATTCAAAAACTCAGACTAACAAACAGAAAAAACAATGTACCTTTCCTTTACCATCTAAACCACTATAAGAGATTTTACCCAAAAAACACCAATTGAGAATTCTTTTTCTGTTGGAAGAATGGTGTCCATCCCTCCATACAGTGCCAGAATCTAGTCAAAGAGTCTTGGCCTAGTGGTTAGGGAACCAATCTTGTGACCAAAAATTACCGGTTCAATCTCCACAACGGACAAGACACGACTGATGTGCCCTTGAGCAAGGCACCTAACTCCCCCAACTGTTCCTTGGGCACCATGGTTTGGGGTTGCCCCTCACTCTGTGTTCACTGCCCCCTAGTGTTCACTGGTGTGTGTATCACTGGACAGGTGTGTTAAATGTGGAGGTCACATTTCTCTGTGTACAAGCACAGCAGGAAAATAGTTCACTTTCACTTTTATTCGAATGATTACTTGTACAGCAAGAAGTATTAAAGCCTTTCTGGTGTTTCCCAGTAATATACAATTGACATTTTGTGGTTTTTTCTTCCCTTTAATTTATTACCAATTTCACTCTATATATGATCAGAGACATGTAGTGAGAGAGAGATGTGTCATCTCCATTATCTATAGTGGGCCATTTTTTAAAGGCAATTACAGAGGCTTCATTAGTTCCCAGAAGTTGGTTGCAAATACTAGCAGCACAGTAGAGCTGCAGTAGAATAGACGGATTGTGATGCTTTTTTAAAGGGTACCATCAGCCTAAAATATATCAAGGCAGGTAAAACTAGCTGTTCACACTTATCCTGAAAAAACACTAAATTTTCCTTTCCAAAAAAAAAAAAAAAACACACTAATGTAACCACATACAGATATTTAAATATTGTAAAGCAATTTATGTAAATGTGAGTAAATGAATTTATGTAAATGTGAGTAAGCAATAAGATATGAAGCTCATGGGACAAAGACAAGACATGTTTATTAGCATGAATGCAATGCTGCTTGATGCATTTAATACAATCTTTTGGTCACCCTTAGTAGGATTAGTGACATGACATGCATGTGTTTGTGCCCGTTTTAAAATTATTTTAATCAAATCAGGACATGTATCACTTTATTCGATAAAATTATTTCGTTTGAATACATTTTATTTTATGTTTTGGTATCTCAAACTCCAAAAATGTCAGGTGGCACAACCAACTGTGCAAATGAACAGATTAAGAAAATGGTATTTAAATGATAGTAAATTCTGAATTAAACATTGTGTCATGAATTTATGTTTGAAACCTTTTAACTAATCCAAATTTTACAACTACTAATAGTTTTTCACAATACAAATAACTGAAGATTAAATGTCAGTGTGGCACAACCCTAAATGCAGGACTTTTATAAAGTGAAGAGGTATTAACAGTATACAGGATATTGCATTATTTAAACCCCAGGTGACGTTTATGGCAAAATAATTTTGTTAGGCTGGTACACTTTGCCTATCAGGTGGTACAACCAAATATAACAAAATGTTATTTTATCATAAAACTCTTTTTGTTGCACCACCTGGATGACTTTAAACACTTTGAAATGTTATTAAACATACAAAACACATTCAATATTTGAACACATTATTCGCATTCTAAAAAATATGATTTGCATACATTAAAAATATATATTCAGTGACCCAGTAACTGTCTATGTCACCGTAGGCTTCGTTAATGATATATTATACGCAGTATAGGGCATGGCCACTTTTTAAATCCAAACAACTGACTCCTCTAAAGAGCGACAGTCATGACAGTTTGTCTCTTTAAAGCAATATAAAAAGATGGAGATAAAAACAGCAGCCAAGCACAAAGTATGAACATTAAACGTTCCATATTGGACAACGTCAAAAGGTCTGCTCATTATAATACACTGTCCTCTATCATGGAGCTTCAAAATAGGTTAGAAGTTAACAGTAAAATCCCATTTAGCACACAATTCCCTATACAGATCAGAGTCAGTCGAATGAATAACATCTGATTAGCATGCTCACAGACAGAAGTCCAGAGGTAAAGAGTACAGCAGTGTGTGAAGGGATAAGTTATTTCTTCTCTACCCTACTATAATCAGTCCGTTTTTCAACTGGCACGCTTGGTGCTTGGCTTGTGTTTGTTTGTTTGCTCCGGTGAGTAAACAAGCAGCATTTTACAAGCTCCCAGCATAGTCCAATTAAAGAGTCTCATCAGCCAGAACAGGGAAATGGATGGTTGTGGTGGAGGAGTGGAACTTCCTGGGTCGCTCGTCTAAACAATGCTGTTAGAAACTTCTGTGCTGTGACTCTCGGTTGGCCTATAGGATGGGAAAATAGGCTGAACAGCAGGCAGTCTAATCAGTTCATAATTAGAATACTATTTTAAATACTGAACATTAATGCTCTAAATACATTAGGGGTCAAATGGTCAGTGTCAACCTTAATGGACTATACTGTAATTAAGGTATAAAACATAACAGAGTGTCATATACAAAAATAATCAATGGGTTTGTGTTCTGAAGGATTTATCTTATATATTATAAAAGAGTAACTTGTTACCAAACAACACACTTAGAAGTTAGAATTAGGACAAATTCCTAATATCTCTTATATCTTATATCTAAGCAGTTCCTGGGGGCAGCCTGGGGCTTGTGGTTACAGAACCAACCTTGTGACCATTTCTATCCCCTGTACCAATAAGACATGACTGAAGTGCCCTTAAGCAAGGAACCTAACCCCCCAAAGCTCCCCGGGCATCATGGATAGGGTTGCTTACTGCTCTAGGCAAGCATTTTCACTGCCACTTAGTCTGTGTGTTCACTAGTTTTACTGCACCGATGGGTTAAATTCAGTCATATTCCTGTGTGTGTACAAGCTAAGTGGTCAATTAGGGGATCACTTTCATATTTCCACACCGTTATTTTTTCTCTCATGAGGGTAATAAAAGTGCAGGTTTTTCATTACTGAGAATTCATAAAGCACAAAGGAACTGTTCCAAATGACTGAAACTGGAGACTCCTTACATGTTAAATAAACGTCTCAGTTCATAATAAAAAGTTCATCATGTCACTGTTTTCTTTGTAAATACAAATATGCTTTGTAAACTTTGTTTTGTAAACAATTGTTTAGACATTTATATGGGATGTCCACTATACGAGTCTCTGAGATTTAGCTGTTACTATAGCAACACTATAGCAGCAGCCTTAGAAGCCTTAGTATTAGTCCTCAAAACATGTACACTGAGCCTGGTCCTAACGCTTGTCTTCTTAACTTTTTATGCGAATTTAGAATTTGTAAATGTGGTCATGCAAAAACTAATCAAGAAATGTGTGTCCATCTGTAGTTTTGTTAGCCATAATTAACACCATATAACATAAACCGAAGAGAATAATTAATAAACATATGAAATGAAATCTTGTGTGAATATGACTACTTGAGGCACAATTTACATACTCTCTGGCTATAATCTGCACACCCACAACACACACACACACACACACACACACACACAACAGCCTATGCCTCTTGGCCAGCATTCTGACACTGACACACTCTGTCTCTGTGTTTAGAGTGACAGTGTCACAGGGTTGCCTGGTGTCTCTCAGTGCCCCCTGCCTCCCAGTAGACTATAGTGTCTGCTGAACAAGTCCTTTAATGAACCCACAGCTGGACACAGCCATGCACAAGGACAGCCAAAGTCAGGCCTGCTCCCATTCCATAGCTCCTCATTTAAACACAGTCAGCACAGCTCAGATTAAATACACGCTGCATAATCTGGGCCTAATAATCATCATAATAATAATCATAATAATAATAATCATCATCATCCTTAGTCACTTCTGAGGTTAGGGTACTGACTGTGTGGATACTGTGACTATGTTCATATGGGTTTACTCTGGGTTTCCTGAATTCTTTTACAACTACTACTACTACTACTACTACTACTACTACTACTACTACTATTATTATTATTATTATTATTATTAGACAGTGCTGAGAATCTTGAGAATAAATTTTAATTAATTGTTGACAAATATTGTTCATAAAACTAATAACCCTGTGCAAACATCTGTAAAATAATCATGAAACGAAGACTTTTTTGTTATTATTAGTTGTCCTTATTTCTGATCAATTTACCTCGAATATTTGCAGACGTAGAAAAAAAAAAAGCACAGAACAAAGAACAAGACGTCTTTTTTGTTAATTTTATTTTGTGTTCTTCTGTGTTTATGTGTATATGTGTGATTAATTTCATAAGAGTTATTTCTTTTCACACACAAAAGAAGTATAATATGCCTATTATAGCACTCACTATATGAAGCCAATGTAATCCAAAAAGATAAGCACATTTGAAGTTCCACTTTATATACAGTTCCAAAATACTGTGACTTTTTAAATAATCTATGATATCTTAAGAAAAATGTTATACCCCATACTGTATGTATAATGATGCATATTATTGTAGGCTATTCAGAAAACATGTGATATTTTATTATTTATTATAAGTGCAGCACAGGGGTGGGCAAAATGATTAATTTACAAAATTAATTAATTAATTAATTTAATTTTAAATTTAATTAAATTAATTAAAAAAATTAAACAAATCTAATTTGTTGTTGTTTTTGTCAATTAATAATTCCATCTTTATAATTTTACATTTTAAAGCCAACATTATTATTCAAAATTGTGGAAAATGACAAAACAAAGAAAACTCTTCTATGATTAGGTGGATATATTAAGTAATTCTGTATATAGTACAATTTTTGGTAGAAAATCTTCTGTACTGTTATTTTAATTAACTTCATACAACCACATGGTCAACCATTTAGAGCTTTGAATATAACATGAAAATACAGCTTTGGTGCACAGGGCAACATTAAACACCAACAATGAAAACCATTGCCTACGAATTACATCACATTGTTGGGATTATGTACAACCTGCTATTATGCTCATGGTGCTCTTAAAAATCCTCAGTGGCCTAAAAATCTAATAACAATTTTCAGTTGGACTATGTGCCAGAAGTGGCTGAACTGGGAAGGTTCATCTTCAGCAATGTGTGAAAGCTACAGTCAAAATCATTATCATATTGTGTATATGTGTAATGAAGTGAAATTGAGTTTCCCTGGGGGTTTGGTGTTATGTAAAACATTAACAATAATTATAATGCATAGCAGCAATAAGTGATGCATATACATGTCCAAGGGTAATACAGATACATGTTAATGATGTTGGGGTAATACTGAGTAATTAAGCATTAGCATGTAATAGGTCATTTTAGACTATGTGTTTGGGTTTGAGGCCATTTATAATATAGCTCTCCTCCAGAGCCTAGTTTATGGTTTAGATGGATTTTGTCACTACACTGTAAACCCTGATACATTGATTATATTTAAAGAGTTTGAGGGAAGTGATTGAATTAATTGATTTAAGTAAAAATAACATAAATGTCAAATGAACTGGAAGTAAACATTTGATCTAATTTGTTTTTACTGATCTAAACTAAAATCTAATTTGTTTTTACTGAAAATTTGCAGTAAAATCGACAAAAGTTTTCTTTAATTAAAATGTGAAGTTTTTAAAACCTAAATATATATTCCCAACAATTTCCCACTTTTTTCACATTACATTACATTCTTTGTGCAAAGGTATTTTTCTTGTTAAGTGGAGCACATAGGTCAACCAAAACAAGAGCGAGGTAGAATGATACGTTCGTCTATTACAAGACTGCCCTCTAGGATGATCCTGACTCTTAAAGGGTTCAGTTGAGGTGATACCTGGTTTTGGGCCCCACTGTCATCAAAGCAGAGGACACCCACTGGAGTGTTCAGGAAGTCTGTAACAATAAGCTTCAGAGTATAATAATGTATTTGTCCAAGGAAAAGGAGCAAGATGCAGAAAACACCTAATATTACTGTGTAGAAATTTGTAAAAGATTTCCAAACTTGCACATGGTCTTCCATGAAACAACTAGTCTTGATTGAACTGACCAAAGAAAATCTGGCAGAGTGCTACAGGGGTGTGGTCCTGGCTAAATGTGATATTTTACATTTGCTCAACTTAAAAATATTAGTGTACTCAGTTATTCTCTCAAAATAGGAGAACTAAATACTAAAACCTTTTAAACAGTGTGATAGAAAGTTTTTTTATAGTGTTTACTTAAGGGATGCAAGTTCAGGTGTTTTAATTACACAGATTTACCCACCAACAAACTAACTCCAATATCTAAAATCCAGAGGCAAGTTCAAGCAACAAACAGGTCCAGCAATCAACCACCAACACATCAAACACTTATATAATCAGGGACAAAATAGTAAGATACTTTACAAACCAGGCGTGGTAACCAGCAGCATGGAACTAAAGCAGACACAGGTCTATTAAATTAAACCCAGGTCAGCTTTGGGCAATGTGGTCAGGGAACATGGGAACATGTCTTGAGCATGGTGATTAAATCAACTGAAATTGATTTGAAATACAGTAAATGAACAAAGTACTTGTAGAGTTATCAACAACTAAATAAATAACTATAAATAATTATTTTCATATTAAAATAATATTCTAATTAATTCTAATTAAAATAAGAGCTAATTGAGATAATAATAATAAACTATGAATAATATAGAAAGTGAAATAAATGTGCCTTAGTGCAGGACATTATTCTATAAAGGATAAAAGAATAAAGAGAATAAAATCAAATTATCATATTTTTGTAAATCATATTATGTTATCTTATCTAACACAGAAAACACATTTTGTTTCCCGTAAATTTGACACTGCCAAAAGCATAAATATGTCGGGTTTTGTTCTTATGTATAAAGACTTAAAAATGACAATTATATAAAATATCATTAAAATGTTATTTCAGAGAATACTCATAATCAGAATGAGATTTTGACATGTTATGAATTTGTTCTAAAGTTGTTCTGATTAAATTATTACAAGGTGGGCAATGCTTACCCTGCCTACCATAAATGCATATCATTGCTTAACATTTTACTTTAGAAATGACAGAAAATCATTTCATAGCACTTGGTATTGCTGCCCAAGTTGTAACCCCACCTGGCCATGCTTAGCTTTCTAGATGGAATGAGACCAGGCTTGGTGTAGACTGGTGCAGCTGTAAGAAACACAGGTTTTAAATGGATTTGTTCTATTATTGGCTCACACAGACCAACAACCAACAGGATTTTTTTTTTTAATGTCAAAGACGTGAAAGTATGACTGAAAGCTTACTTAAGGAATCTTCTACAAAAGAGTTTCTTCTTTCATAGAACTATAAAAATGTCTCTACAAGTGTAATTATTTCCATAATAATGTAACCATGAAAGCATTTTACAGCACTGACTATCAGAGTTCTACTAAATAATTGTAAACTGTAAGCAGACATTGCCAAAATTTTCATAGGTAATTATGTAGTTCAAGCCTACACAGTGCTTCTGGTGTTAATAATTACTGGCAATTACCTGTATGTACTTTGCATGTGGAATTTTAAAGTACATAGTAACTTATGTGAAAACAAGACAGGTTTGTACAGACATAATTGGTGCCACAATGCAATAATTGCTCAGAAATGAGCAGATAATAATGAAGGATGTACAGGTAACAGTCATTATATTGGAAAGCAAATTCTTAGAGCATTATATTATCTTTTTTAAAAATATTTATTTAACATGGCGATATACCAATAAATACCTAGTAATTTTATCAAATACAGCAAGACAAGCACTGGACATTATTTGTAATAGTTATGCATTTATTTAGTAAATTCCTGTGCTAGCAAATGCAGTAAATTTCTACAGTTCAGTAAATATGAACTGTAGATAATTTAATAAAGTTACATCTAATCTGATTATCCTACTTCTGGGACATAGGGGGTGCTGGAGTCTATCCCAGGGTAAGAAGTGAGGACCCTTGGACAGGTCGCCAGTCTATCACAGGGCAACTATAGAAATTAAACTTTTTGTATAAACATAATATGACCTTGCTTATATCCTGACCGCAAACTGGGACAGTCAGTTTTAACATGTTTTCTAAGATAGTGAATAAATGTGAAATTGACTACTGTGCATGATAAATGTGAAAAGACCATATTAAAAAACAAGAACAGCAACAACAAAAAATATTTTCTTTTTTATTAAATTTTTTTTTTAATGTATTTTATATTTTCAAATCATATATTTTTACCAGCATTTTACCTACAATTCTGTGGTAGTTAGATTTAACAAGGTTAAGATTGTTAGTCTTAATGACAGAGGGCTGTCTGGTCTTTTCACAACATTCGGTTCAATTCAATTTTATTTATATGGTGCATTTAACAATGGACATTGTCCCAAGCATTGTCCCAGCTTTACATAAATATAAAACTCTATTATATAAATATATACATTTTACATTAATATATTTATTTTAAGATTTTTTATTATTTATTTATTTTAGATACAATTAATATACAATGTAAATGTATACTTGTATTTTTATATTATTTGAATTGTGTTCATTTATATCTATACTCACAACAAGAAAGAGAAGACAGAGAGTGAACTGGTAACAGGAATTAAATGAAATGTTCAAAGCCATTCCATAGCATTTATTGTAACTTGTTATTACTTTTTTTTAAAATGCTGAAAGCATTGGCATATTGGTATGGTATAAAAGAACAAAAGCCCTGAACCACATTGATAATTGTGTCCCTAAAACAGTACGCCTTGTTGTGTTGTCTTTCTTATGTAGCTATAATATGACCATCACATGATTCCTGTAACCAATGCAAATCAGGAACCATTGATGTATAGCTTGTATCAGCATATCAGTACAATTTTTGATGACTTTGCAGATTACATGGTCAGAACTTCCATAGATAGGCTACAAACATAACAGATAGATCAACAAATATCATCTTAACATACACAGCACTCATCATAATAAGGTGTCTTTCTTATATGTCCCAGGAGAAATTCAAAAGTCATTCATCCTATATTTTCCTGGTGATATGTTTGTATACAGGTCTTACATAACTCAATGTGCACTGGATAATCTCATTCATGTATTCTAACTCACTTACAACCCTGGGTTGGTGCTTTTTGTAATGTCTGTGACCTCCCGAGTAATCATAGATGCATGAACTGTGAATCTCAACCTGCTCCCGTTCCCAGCAATCTCAGCCAGCTCTGTTCAGCAGTGTGAAAATCGCATATACATTGAATAAATTCAACAACCACGTCCGCCTTATAGATGCCATGATTGCCATGCATCAGGGTAAATCTACCATTATTGCTTCCTGACTTGTGGCAATATGCTTTGAACACCATAACCTTCTCCCCTCCATACTAAGTGTATATAATCATAACCAACAAGGGACCCATTGGTCAAAGGTGGCCTCAGAGACGAGGATTTCTCAAGCTCCATTTCACTCTTAAGCCCAGTCACTGGGGAAGTCCAGAGCCACAAATGCTTCCTATCCTCCTCGAGGCTTCTTTGCACATCACAGAGTTATCTTAGTGGATTTAAGCTCGCCAGCAGCGGTGATTTGAAAGAGAGAGAGAGAGAGAAAAAGAGAGAGAAAGAGAGAGAGAGAGAGAGAGAGAGAGAGAGACAGAGAGAGACTCTGGGTGATATTTATAATAAGTACTAAAACCCACGAGTCAGCAAAGCCACAACAGACATGTGTTTGGATGACAAAATAATCTAAGTGTAGCTTAATAGTGTAAGAATAATTTAAACACATCTTCCAGGCTGTGTGACATGTATGCATATAGTAACTTAGACAAACCAAAGTTGTGAATATATTTTTAAATATAACACAAAAACTTTTCATCTTGAATTTATTTATTGCATGGTTATACACTTTTTACAATTTTTCCACAATAAAATGTACAGTTTTTTATTTATATATTATATTATATATCATTTGTATATTATTATTATTATTTTTTTATTAAATATATATATTTATATATTATTTTTTTATCAGTGTGTCATGTGTTTTAACAGAAATATTTTGTATAAATGGAATACAGTTAATATTAGTTTTTAACAGATTTTAGATGACACTTTTGCAACAACAAACCCTAAAAATACTGCATTGCATATTAAGAAACTAGCAATTTCTGAAATATACAGAGTATGTAAGAGTATGGTTAACCTACATTTAGCTTACATTTAACTTTTTAAAATATGTAAAACAGTCTTAGATTTATGGCACTTTGGGAAACAGAAGCAGCAGTCAAGCTGTGGGCTTACAGTTGAGAAGCCCCTCTTATAAATGTAAGATTTCCAGTTGAATTCCAACCGCCACCATGACACAACTGAAATGCCACTGAGCTTCCCAACAGTAGATGTTAACTACAATACAGATCTATATTTTTATTATCTCTCTTTTCTGTTTTATTTTTTAAAATCATTTCTGCACCTCTGCTGCCAGAAAATAACCGTTTTAACAAGGTTTCTGCATTTCAAATGTGCTGGGGTGCTTTATTTACACGGTTTGTGTCACTACATTTGTCTGTTTTTACCATGTGTACTTCCACTTCTAGTATCAAATTTGTAAAAATCATTGTGAGCTTGCTAGCTACAACTGACAGGCTATCCGCGAGTGTGGCTTATTCAGGATCTATTTCCTTATAATGAGGAAAAATAAACAGTAAAAATATACAACATATTGTAGAAGGTGTCATGCCAATCAATTAACCCTAGATTATTAATAGATGAATATATTGTTATTATTAACAACATTTAATCAGTGCGTTTGCTATGTGATTATTATAAATAAAGTAGAGGAAGGAAAAGAAGGAGAACATGAACTGCTAACAGCCACTGCTGAAGAGATTTTTTGATTGTGAATGCCTTAGCAGGGAGAGTCAGAGGAAGGCAGGGAGGAAGGGGGAGTGCTAATTGCTAATTCAGAACCATGGCGTGCGATTTTTTTTCTCACTAGGAGCTTTAGCACATATATTCTCCCTTGCAGCAGCAGCAGAAGGTCTGGCAGTCTTTTAATCCCCTCACACACACCATCAGCTAGCGCGTGCAGGCAAGATGCTTAGTGGTGGCACATAAGCTGCCTCCAGGAGAGAAGGTCTCCTGCACTAATTAGACTTGCTGCATTTAGAGGCTTGTGAGGGTGTGAAAGGGTCTAAAACATAGCCTCTCTGATCTTTCCTTCTTTCTTACCATCTTTTTAATTTCTCCTTCACCTCGTTCCTGTGTAGATGTTGTGATTAGCAGTGGTTGATTCTGCACTTCGATTCCTGGGGTCATGCAAAGGACCATCCAAATAAAATTGTCGCACGGTTCACTACTATCCTCAACACATTCATTTCTCTGCCAGTCACCTACAACCAAAAGCCACTCGTGGATATCTCTGTGTTGCCCTTTCCACTGTCTATCCTTCAGGGTCTAGTAATCTTCATCTAAGCCCAGAAAGTCAGTTTCAGCCACAAAGACAGCACTAGATTCTCATTTCTCTTGTTCTCCTTCTCTCTCTCTCTATCCGTGCTTATTATTGATTCAGAGAGGTGAGATTCTGAAATCGATACCCACCTCTCGACATTCATGGAAAGGCGAGAGAAATTTAATTCCACACAAAATGGTGTTGGCTCCACATGACTCCAGCACTCGGGGTTGTAGGTTGATGAAGTTAATCATGATTCCATTTTGGTAAATGACTGTGCCCTCCAGTGGCCTTGAGCATGTTATGTGTTGCACACATACAAGTGTGTGTATGACGAAAAGAGTCCAATGGAGGATCGAGGGGAAACTGGAAAGCACATGTTCATATTGATTTTGTACTTTGCAAATGTATATTAACTCACAAATAGAAACTCATATAAGATGTTATGAGCTGATATTTTCAGAACTCCTTTGGTCAAGTCTAACAATCATGCTCCAATTTGTAACCCCATTCCAGTAGATGACCTTTGTTCATTATACTTGGAGTCAATTCTTCATACAATCAGGGTGAAAAGAATAATATCTGCTTACACACACAGACACGGTTCATTTATAAACCCAACAACACTTGCATCAATTCATTCTCCATCCGAAATAACGCATTAGGAATGGTGAGTTCGCTGTTTAAAGTCCCCAACTCTTTCCTTGCCCTCCCCATTCTCAGCTAACCATCTCTTATTTTTAAAAATTAATTCACTCAACAATGACCCTTTAGCCTTTCTCATCTCTGGCTGGGCTGCAGATCCTCTTCCTCCTCCCACGCTTGCATCAACATACTCAGCTGAAGCCCCCAGCATCCTCTGCTTTAGCCATCAGCTCACGCCAGCCTGCGTTTTTATCCTCCACATGTGACAGTCTTTCTCTCCAGCTGTTAACACCTGTGTCCTTCGTCCAAAGTTATATATGCAGCATGTGCTATTTAACCATTTTATGTTTTCTCCCTAAGAGTCGCAATTAGAGCCAGACAAAGCTGAAGTAAAAATATATTTATTTCCCAGACAAATGAGCCACAGACCTGCTGAATATAATCCTTTTACAAATCACTTTTACGGGTCTAATGTCGCTCATCGGAACGATGAAATGTTTCCACACGGCCAACTTTTTTACTGTTGATCTGCTGCTGCTCAAATAATTGAAATATATGTGAACAGTAACAGGAGAGCAAAGCAAAGTGTTTTTATCTGTTCGAGATAATTACCATTAATATTAATCCTTAAGTAAAAAGTGTGTGTAATATTTTTACATTCAAAGACGCAAAAAATCTTATTTGCCTATAAAAGAGCCCATGTATGTCTGTACATTTAATTAATTTATCTTTTCATTTGTTTGTTGTGCAATACACAGTGGAGTGCCAGAACAACTGGTATACCAGTCTAGTACTTGGCAGGTCCCCCACGAGGCATGGACTCCACAAGCTTGTGGAAATATTCTGTAGGCAATAAACACCATACTTCCTGTAGAACGGTCCACAATTCTGTTGTATTCCGAGGTGAAGGATTTCTGTGTTCCACGGCGTGTTTCAGTGTTCGATAACGTTATCATCAGGTAACTTATGTGGGAACAGCAAAACCTTAAACTCAGACGAGTATTCCTCTAACCATAATTTGGCATCTGTAGACAGAATGAATGCAGCACATGAACTGGTATAAGTTGTCAGAAAGGAGGCACACACAGGTGTTCACCTGTCAGAGACATTTGTAGATGTACCAGGGGACCCATGGAATGCCAGCTAAACAAACCCTATACCATTATGGAGCCACCACCAGCCTATGTATTTTTGCATAGGCTTATCTGTACCAGTTTCTAGCATTTCATTGTATGTTTCTGTCTGTCTGTACAAATAACAAAACCCAAAAATACACAACATGTATACCACTAATGTGCAACCAACATGCAGTGATTTTAACGTGATTATATACACAGTGCCAATAATACGAAGGTTAATGTAACAATTAGCTAGCTTGTGAAGATTTGAGGCACGCTGTCACTAACAATCTTAATATTAAGCATAAACCACAGTTAGTAAAACACATAACCTATGTTGCTGAATTAGAATATCAGGCAAATTTACATCCAGTTATAAAGCAAGATAAGGTCTCTGTGTCAGTTCCTGACCTATTTCCCTCCCTACCTTGCCATCCATCAATCTCTCTGGCATCTGTGACGTCTGACAGACAAAACTGCAAGCAATCTGCAAGGTGGCTTTGGGGGAAATCCTCTGACAGTATGAAGGGAAACCCCATGTGAAACTTTTGATGTTATAACAGACACTGCAAATAATCTAAAGGTTGATAAATGTAATAGAAGGAGTAAAAAAAATACTGTAGTCATTTTTTCAATCATTAATACAGAGAATGAAGATAGGTGTAGAGAGTGTCCCTTGATGAAACTTAAGAGCAATATAACCTCTGATTGTAGGACTTTCAATATGTTACTATCAAAATGTACACTACATATATGGACAAAAGTATTGAGATAGTCCCACTCAGTCCCATTCGGTCCCTCTGCCACAGTTTGTATAAAAACAAAGACCTAGCCATGCAGTCTAACAAAACATTTGTCAAAGAATGGGTCGTTCCAAAGACTTCACTGTATTCAAATGTAATACTGTAGGTTGCAGTTCATGTCAGTTTATGGCAGTTCAAGAAATTTCTTTCCTCCTAGATATTCCACAATCACCTGTGAGTGGTATTATTGAAAAGTGGAAGCATTTAGTCCTGACTTAATAACCACACAGTTCCAAACTCCTTCGGCATTCATATCAGCACAAAACCTGTGTGCTATGAGCCTCATGGCATGCATTTCCATGACTTAGCAGCTGCACGAACACCTTAGATTATCGAGGATAATGCCAAGCGTCAGCTGGAGTGGTGTAAAGAACGCCACCACTGGACTCTGTAGCAGTGGAAATCACCACTGTTCTGTGGAGTGATGAATTAGACTTCTTATCTGATGGACAGGTCTGGGTTTGGTGCATAGCAAAAAATAATATTTTACCTGCCTGACTGCATTGTGCAAAGTTTGGTGGAAGAGGGATAATGGTATGGGGTTGTTTTTCAGGGGTTGGCCTAGGCCCCTAATATTCAGTGAAGGCAAATCTTAATGGACAATTGCCACACCTTTAGAATGAACTAGAATGGTGATTGCATGCTATCCACCATTAGTATCTGATGTCTTGGGCAAAATGGATGAATGAATGGGCAAAAATGCTCACTGGCCCACTCCAAAATCTTGTAGAAAGCCTTCCTAGAAAATTGGAAGCTGTTATAGCTGCAGGTGGGTGTAATGTTTAGTTGTCCCAACAGTGCCATTTTTGGTCAGCAACATTTCGAATAAAAATAGTTTAATTTATGTTTGACATAAATTTGCTTTATGTTTTCCAAATTGAGCATGATGATGGATTTTATTCACATTTATATCTTAAAATATTCCCCAGAAGAAGCACTATCTAGACAGAGATTGTGCTACACTTTCAAGAAGGAAAAAAATGAACTGAGACAAGAACACTTGTCAACAGATTAAAAAATATGAAGAATGGAAGAGTTAATGTTGGAGATTTCGATTTGGTGAATATATTAAAAAAAATCCAGATCCATACTTTGACTGGCCCATCTGCCATTAATTCCCATCTGGGGAATAAGCCTGGTCTTTTGCCATATTTTTTGAGCAGTAACATACAGTATTTGTAAGTGTTTAAAGTAACTATCATATTCCTAGAATGTAGCTGTGGAGCTCCTACAAGAAATGTGTACAATTTGTCAGGTCTCTTCAAGGTAAGGAACAGTCTGGAGATAAATAAAAAGTCTGTGGTGATGGGGACGCAAGTGAAAATACCCAATACTCCTCTTAATTCTTGGAAGGCTGAAGACTAGATGATAGATTGATTAGTACAATTATACACTCAATCCCTAGCATCACCTGGCAGCAAGAGTGAACCTCTGTTGCCCATGCTAGGGACAAGACCTTTACTGTAATAGTGGAGAATACATTGTGAAAATGCTCAGTTAGCAAGTTGCTTCCGCAGCAGAAATGCATTTAGCAAGGTCATAATTAGCATGCTGGGTAATATTTACATATATAACTACATTTTTACATTTATTTGTAAAATCCAACCTTTTGGATTTCGTTGTATTTTGAGTTACTGTTTATTTAATGACATAAACCACACATTATGAAACATCTGGTAAGGATTTGATGTTTTAATGCCTTTCTGCATCCCTGACCTTCCTGATCACTTGCATTGTTTATTAGGAAAACTGAACTTCTACCTACAGCGCATCCTGTGTGAAGGAGATAAGGACTGAAAAAATCTTACCTGATGCTCAACAGGCATGAAGGTGAGTAAACAAATTATCGTTCTCCTCAAAACAGAGTGTTCCCTTAAAAGAAGTGATATAGTTTGTCCTTTGGAAAGTGCCGCTTGGAAAGTACTGGCAATAATATATAAAACCAGCACTGGAGAACTTCACTGGTTCAACAAATTAATGATGCTATCAGAGACGAGAGGACCAGGCCAAGGCAGATAATGCAACTCTATGCATATTTATAGCTTCGTATGCATCCACCCAAACCCAATGTGTTTGGATGGACTCGCTTTTAGTTGATTACTCACTGCTGCGAGTCCCATTTACTCAAGTGGCAAATGTATTAGAAATATTGGACACCCACCAAAAGGGTGATCTAATGCAAATAAATACATTTAGAACAGCAAATCAAATATAAACTGAGGATAGGGGCTATAAAATTCCTAAATACTTTGACATTGCTGCTATCAAAGTTACTACTACTGACTTGTTTCTCTGTGTTGTATAACTGTCCTTCTCCATAAACCTTATTTAAATGCTTTATCTAAAAATTATATGAAAATATAAAAGGAAATGTAAAATTAGTCAGAAAGAAATAGGCAGATAAACACAAGCCATATTAAACGTTTTTGTGTAGTTGAAAGAAAAATTGTCCTACTACCACTATAAAGCGTTCATCATAGTCCAATTTAATTCAACTACCAAATGTGTGTTTCTATGTTTTTGATCCAAAACACCTTTCTAGTACACCTGTTGTGGTATAACATGAGGCAACCATGGCCTTGTGGTTAGGGAACCGGTCTTGTGACCAGAAGGTCCCTGGTTCAACCCTCGTAACAGACAAGACACAACTGAAGCAAAGCACTTATCCCCCCAACTGCCCTTCCGGGGTCCCGTGATTTGGGGCTGCCCCCCCCACTCCAAGAAAGTGTTCCCTGTCCTCTAGTGTTCACAGGTATGTCTCTTTCACTGCACAGAAGGGTCACATTCCTTTGTATGCAAGCACAGTAGGCAAATAGTTCGAAAATATAAAGACAAACCTTCATCACATGACTCATCTCTTTCTGTTAAAACAGCAGACTATCCCTTACTAGCTCTTGAAACATCATCTATGCTCTGAGAGAGACATATCTAAGAATTGGGACCAGTGTATTTGGGTTTCATTTGGAAACCTAATACACCTCTTTACAGCTTTGGTTGTGTCTGGTGTATGTTTAGCCGTGCTCAGGAGTTGCCATAACTGAAGAAATAAGAACAAATGGACAATGTAATTAGAGTATGATTAGGAGAACACTTAATTATTTGAAACTAGACAATTTTTTTTTGTCTGAAAGAAAAAAATATGTAGCCAAAGAATGTGTGCCTCGCTACTCTGTAATTGATTTCTCGCTATTTACTTTCCCGTCTAATCATGGAATATAATCATGAATTGCATCAGGGAACAATGGCAACTTGACGATTTTGATTGCAACAGAAAAAAAGGGGATGAGAGTGCTGAAGGCATCGGTTCTGATCAGCACAGCTGGTTGGGGACATGAAGGAGGACTGTTTCAAAAATATGACACAAGAATGTTATGGATAATTGGGATATATTAAGTACCCAATACAGTTCTAATCTGTTTCATTTTTGGGGTATTTTTTTTGTCTTGCTAGTAGTACTGTACGTTTCAACACAATTTGAAGCCAGTTTTCATTCTCTGACTCCCACCTTATTTACATGATGTTTATTTGTCCATGATGACTGTGTATAAAGTAAAGCCAAGCTTACCTACACAATAGGTCCTGCAGACATGCAGATGAGAAGAACATTCAAAACTCCACACATTCAGCAATCCAGTCCTAGAACCCTGTACTGGTTGGTTACCCCTGCTGTAGCCAAACGCCCATGCTAGATAGTCCATCTTGAGCTATGATGCAATCTTCAGCCATGTTGGATGCTGAACGGTTTAGATGGATTTTAATTGGCTGTCAATGTTTCTGTCGTTCATTATGGCTCTGAAAGTGATCCCCGTGATATCATTTGTCATGGTCATGGTCATTGTCATTGTCGTTATAATTGTGGTGTGGACTCTGCCATCCACTCAAGTTAGAGTGATAGATTTATAGGTATTATTATAGTTATCATGCTTGGTGTGAATGGTCCTTGAGACTGTGGATCTTCACAAAATCATCCTGATTTATAGCTCTGGTGTAAGGATGTCAGGCCCAGAGGCTCACCGAGACAGAACAAGCAAAGTCCAAAACACTTATCTTAAATCATGGTCAGAAAGGCGATCAGCAAACACTCAGGTAGGGCAAGAATCAAGTCGAAACAGGCATGTGTACTAAAATCCAAAAGGCTCATGACAAGCTATAAACTAAGGCTTGATGCACAACTAAGGAGAAAGGCAAACTCAAAACTGGTGAAACTAATCAAGACAAAGAACTGAAAATGGGTGCAAAAAACAGTGAACAAGGAAACTCAATATTCAGGAGACTGTAAACAGGTGTGATCAGGAAGTGTAGCGCTGTGAGCGGCCATATTTGATGGCTGCCAGGGATTCTGGGAAATGGAGTCTGGCACTATAGTCTGGTACATAGCAGAGCTGACAAACTGATATCTTTCTAGAGTTACCTTTCTACTATACAGCAATCTTCATTATCAATACAGTGAATGGTATATCGATATGCTGAATACTATATTTTAATATAGTTTACACAAGCTGTCACTCCCCTAGACCATGGTGCTAAGTATTGACACACAATTGACCGTTAACACATGCTATTGCGACTGTTTACTTATCTACTGTACACTGCAGTGGCAAAAAAAAACTGGTACAGATGAGCCTATGCAAAATGCACAGGTTGCGCCTCCAGTGCATATATAAAGCGGTAGACATCTATGAAAGCTTCATAATGGTATGTGTTTATTTACCCCGGTATATGTACAAATGTCTCTGATAGAAGAACGTTGTGTGTGCTTCCTTTCTGACGACTTCCACCTGTTCATGACCTGTTCATTCTGATGGGTTTGGCCTCTTCCAACAGGACAATGCACCACTACACACGTATAGAGACACCAAATTATGATCAGGGGAACACTTATCTGAGTTTAGAGGTTTTCCATTCAGATCTCAGAATTGTGGACCGTTCTGCAGGAAGTATGTTGTCCATTGCCAACAAAATATTTCTGCAAGCTTGTGGAGTCCATGCCCCATAGTCCTATGCTTCCTATACTGGTTTATTTACACTACCTGTTTTTTTTCTGCCACTTTAGTCTATTTTCACTAAAGATAAAAACACATGTTTCTGGGTTCTGTTCTTCCATTAGTGCCATTCACTGTGTTTTGAGTTTTGTTTTGTTTTTGTTTTTTATTGGTACAGTTTTGTATTGCTCAAGATGGTCACTAGTCACCATCTGAGTCACCAACCTCCAAAACAAAATTCCTCGTAATTTTACAGGTAGCGTTCAGTGACGCTTAACTGACACACAAAGTCGAACAGGATATTGATAATCCTGGGTTTGGGTTTGTTAATGAGCTGTGCTGTTTATTGGCAAACTGCTAAAAGACTTCACACTTCCATTCACAGGCTCTCATATGTTCCACAATCAGTGTATAGCTCCTTCTTGTCTGGATGATTTGTAGCATTTAATGCATATCTACAGCTAGTAAATGAGTTAGTCATCCTGGTCTCACATGCAGTAGTGCAGTGCTTTATAAACCACTTTAGTGGGTGGTTTATTGTTAATAATGGCCCGCGTTGTAAAATTTATAAAATAGAAGGAGCGATTCCATTTGAGCTTCATGAAAGGAGGCAGATTCATAACAGGTTTTGGGTTATTTTAACATGGAAACTGGCAATCCATCTATGTTGTACACACATCGACATGCACTGCTGTTTTCTCCACCATGGTTGTCAGTGTAAAAGACAGATCACCATGCTACCTAACAAATGAGCCATTACTTTGCAATCGATCTGGCATGGTTTATAATAAAGCACGATCTTGGGTGTAGATCACACTCTTTTTTTTTGCACAAAGCATAAGCTGTGCTTATGTTGGATGTTGGATGCAGGAAACATATCAGGCTGTGTACTGTCTCTGTACTGGCTCTCCAGGGAGACTGAGAACCTCATACAAGCACACACGCACACACATATCCACATCCACCCAGGGACACAAACACATGCCGCAATGAGAGGGGTGTACACTTTCCTTTTTTGCTTTAATTAAAGCATGCAGTAAGTGTGAAATTAACTCTCTCCTGCACCGGCCTGACAGCCCTGAGTGGGAGTGTGAATCAGGTTCTTTTGTCTCTCACATAATTAGCACCAGCCGTGATGAGAGCACGGCTCCAGTCCACTTAAATGAGGAGCCACCAGCATGATGAAAGGGGAGACAGGAGGAGAAATGAGAGAGAGGAAGATGGAGGAGGATAGAGAGAATGAAAGAGAGAGAGAGCGAGAGAGAGAGAGAGAGAGAGAGAGAGAAAGAGAGAGAGAGGTTGGGTTATTACCATCTAAAAAAAAAAAAAAAAGGACTGTCGCTTCCTGAGTCCCTTGATAATTTGGCAATACAATGCCATTCCGTCACCCTCTGCTGAAAGAGGAGAGGATGAGGAGGAAGGCTGAGAGAAAACGGGGAAAAATGAGTGCGAGCAGCCTGATAGATGGTACAATTTTGAGAGGGAGAAAGGTAGGGAGTCTTATGAGTTTAAGAACTGATGAAGACAAAATGGGCCTTTAGACACACATAATAACTTGTGAGGGTTCATCCTGCTCCTTGCTGCTTTTCACTCTGACACTACACTGGATCTTGTCTTTGTCTACACTTCTAGTATCTATTGCTCAACACTATCTGTTAAAACAGTGCACATGGAAGCTCAGGATAAAAGTCATAACAATAGCCAAAGCTTCTGAGATTATTATGGCTGTGCTAATGTCTAAGGCAGAACAGGAAGAATGTTCCAACAAATCTGTCGGCAGCTTTTCCATTTTTGCTTTTTTTTTAAATGGGTTTGGAAATTTTGGTTTATTAGCATGTTTATAGGGGTAACTAACACATTTTATTTGCTAATTAGTCAAAGCTCGGGCAAAGGTTTCCAGAGCTGAAGTACCCATGTTCCAGTTTTAAGGAAATTCTGTATTATTCATTAAAATACACTATGTCAGGGTTCTGGAGCCTTTTTTCTCCAGATGGCACAAGACACTTTTTATGTACTGTAAAATCCCATCCAGAAACAGCTGTATACGAAAGTAAAAAACAGAAATGTTTGAGATATTTGCACCATACCGTGGTGATTATTGCCTAATTCATGTTCATATGGTCATTTAAACAATAGTAATAGAACATTCAATCTCTCAGGAACAAAAAAAACGAAACTGTAAATCTCCTTGTTGCTGGGGTTGTAAAATCGAGGGTATAAATTCATCTGTCATTTAATTATTCATTCATTTACCCATCATAATCTTACAGCTGGGTTATGGGGGTACTAAAGTCTATCCCAGTGCTCACTGTTTGGAAGGCAGGGAAACACCCTGGACAGGTCGCCAGTCCATTCTCGGGCAAACACACATTCAGGGACACATTCACTCACACCTAGGGGCAATATAGTATCTCCAATTCACCTAACTGTAGGGTTTTGGAATAGGGGAGGAAACCAAAGCAATTTCAACTTGCAAAGTTAACACAGAAAAGACCCTGGAAACCCACCGCTTTCTCTGGTACTATTACTGGAATGTTAAATGTTGAATGTTAACAGTTCCATGCTGTGCTGGTGTCTCGTTGAACTAGTCCAGCAATGACGGAGATCAATAGGAGAAATTTTTCAGCAATCTCAAATATAAGGGACAACTGTCTGGTTTTGCTATCAGGTCCTTAAAACAGTATACATTACTTATCCCAATTATAACTTTAGATCAGTGTCAATGTCATGTTAATGAGAAGTCCATCATAGAGGTAATGAAGTCTTATCTTCCATAAACGTTGGACTTGGAATGCAATGCAGCTATATAAGGTAGGTGTTCTGAATTACAGTTCAGCTCAGCTAGTGAGATGATGAGCATGATGGAGTTGTTGTTTTATGTAAAGATGAAACAAGATTGACTCTCACCAGTATAACTGACCAGCATTGTGGGTCATGTAGAAAACCAGTGATCAGTGTAAAAATGTAGACTAAATTTTCACCATGAAATGTTTGAAGGTCACGACTTATTAATGAAGATTCATTTTTAAAATAAAGATTCTGTTTATATATATACAGCTGCATCAAAAGCTGATTTAAAATGTCAACCATTTTAAATGGCGATTCCCCAAAATTTATCACGGTATAACATGAGAAACAAAAGAAATATACAAAAACCAAGTGACTAAAATCCACTTTATCCACCATGCCTTCCGTGCTTATTAGTAAGCAAAACGTGTTGCAGCTAATTTCCTTCAATGCATGACAAGACAAATCCCTAAGCTTGGTTATCTTTATGCAACATCACACTCTGGGGTTTATTTAGGACTTCCCTTTTAGAACACAAATGTCATGCTGAGTCACCGTTCACCAGCGTGAGCATCATGTTTACGCTGGCTCCTCGTTATTGATCTGCCCTTGTGGTAATAGCAATCCGTCTCCCAATATCTTAATTGGTTAAGTGATTTCATTGATACTTAAATTGTTTCCTAAGTTTATTTGCTACATGTCTACGAGAAGGCCAGTGCAATGACCATCATTCCCTTTACCCCAGCACCGCCACTTGCTCTCGACCTCTTTAATGGGGCTGTAATTGATATATCCACTGCCAAGGGGGATGAGCCTGCAATAGGGGCAATGGGGAAGTGTTGTGTAACACTGATTAGGATCATGCTAATGCCATCATTAGGTCGTTACGAGCATACGGCATCAGTCAGCACATGGGAACCTTTTCTCAGGGCTGATCTGCATATTCCTGAGCACACGCGTGTTAGCATGGTGAAACAATCCATGTATATGAACATACTATGTCCTGTCTTGCAGCTTTCAGAGTGTGCCTGCTATGCCTTCATGCAGGCTTTATATCCCTTTATTACAGCTATAGTAGAAGTCAAAAATCTGACCTAACTAGCATGGAGAGTTGAGAGCTAATACTGAATGCTCATCAGCTCTCCTCACACTGTTATCTCTCGCCCATATGTGTACCTCAGGGACATTTCTCCTGCTCTAATTTACTTTCTACCATGTCGTCTGAGCTCCAGGCACAAAGTTGAGTCCATTTCTCACTACTGTAATTCAGATTAAACAATTAAAACAGTTTTATGAAGGCTACACAGCACAGGCTGTTGCCCACCACATCAAAGCAATAAACAGAGAAAGAGAGCAAGAAATGGGTAGAATGGTAGTGAGCAGATTTGGAGCTCACCCCCCCCCCTTCCTTTATAATCTCTATAACCCACAACATGAGTCAAATGCTATCATCCAGAACCTTGAGGATGCTGAGAAGGATTGAACCATTGACCTCTATTACACCTATATTGGAGATTAACTTCAATACCAGCTCTGCCACGGGTATCAATTGCATCAACGGTTCCAGTGGCCTCAGGATGTACGGAGAGTGTGAACAGCTTCTGAAATCATAAGAGGGAAGCAAGAAACTCTGTCTGTGGTTTATGTTGTAATGAAATTCTGAGGCTTTTTTTTGTCGATGTTGTTTAAACATCTTTCATTGACACATTGGTCTATTCTCACTTCGTGTTCCTGAAGTACCATTGAACTGACTGCTGATAGTAGCGCCAATGGAAGTCTTGCATTAATCTGTACCTAAACAGAACGCTGCAGCCGAGCTTTAGTGCTGTAGCTGCTCTGCATAAGCAAAATCAATCTCAAGACATCCAAAGCTTCAACTTAGATTAGCGTTTAGGGCATCATGCAGAACAACACATTTATACCGCCAAGCAGTTGAGGGATAAGGGCCTTGCTCAAGGGCCCAGCAGTGGCAGCTTGGTGGTGAAATTAAACTGATCAGAAGGCCAGCGTCTTAACCACTGAATTACCGCTGCTGTGGTTCCAGTGCTATTGTCACTGTCAGTGCCATTGCTTCTGCCAATCTCATACCTTGCTAACTAGCTGAGCTCAGTTTCTATCAGTTATTATTATTATTATTATTATTATTATTTATTTTTTTATTATTATTATTTTTATTATTATTATTATTATTATTATTATTATTATTATTATTATTATTATTATGTTTCAAATGTTGTCTTCTGTTATACACAACAGTCACTGTGCTAGTCCACATGTCATCCAGTAATTTCTAACAGCTCAAATAGTAGCTCAGTTAATGGATCAGTTGAGGCACCTATATGCCAGTTATGACAATGGCATAGTGTATTGTAGACCAAAACTAGCCCAACTATAGCAGCCACCTTTAAACATTTTTTCATGACATGCAGCCCACCATGAGAAATCATTTACATTTTAAGCCCATCATATTTTAGGTCTGCCGTATATATATTTTCTGGTATTTCTGGTACCCGAAGTCATCATCATTATTCCTTTGCGGTATGTGGGCCAGATGAAGTATTAAGTGTGGGCCAGATCTGTGTGGGACTCATTTGCTGGAAGTAATCACAAAAATACAGCATGAACTAACTAATTTCCAGAACACCACAAATATTCCAGTATAAGTGTATTTAATGTGTTTCATGGTTTCATAGTTTCATAGTTTAAATTTAATCCTTTAATCATTTACGTTTCTTGTACATACGTCTCTATAGTATAGTACACATTAGAAAAGTTCAACCTAGGACAGTCCGATTGCTCTTTCCTAACCTCACAGCGCATATGTTTCCAGTATCCAGAAGCTGGCTTTGATACAGAGGTAGAGATGCTGCATTAGTGTGGGATCTCACAATGCATGATGGAAGAAGGTCGATACTAAGGTGCCACATTAGGGCCAGGAACATCCCACCCTAGCCCAATTAGAGCCACACAATTGCCAGCATCAACAGTCCATTATGTCTCTCTCTCCTGCAGAGAGGATGCACTGATCTGCCCATTAGAGCCATGGCCCATTAGCTATTAAGACAGCCATGCATGCACAGAGCACGGGTGCAAATGTAGCCTGGGAAATCTATGAGCTAGCAGTGTATTCAGAACGGATACTGAGTCTATACACTGAGCAGATAAAGTAGAATATGTAAAAAGCTCTTAGGAATAATGATCGTGATGATGAGGGGGACAATTCTCTCCAGGTTCCTTTTTTTAAGAGAAAAATACTTGGAAAAAAGAAATGATTTGTCTGTTGCTGAGATGGCAAGCTATCAGAAAAGGTAGAAAAGACAAATAGGAACTCCATTTCTTATATATACACATTTACTGATCTTGTATTGATGCTGCTGTATATCTTATTTAAATAAGGTATGCTTTTTAATATTTTTTATTTGACTAAATATCAATAAGCACCTTTATATGTTATATTTTTCATCATATTCTGAAGATGGCATGCTTGGATGTTATAATGGATGTAATAATCACTTTTGCACTGTCACTTTTACCTGTATGTTATACTAGGATATTTAATATTACAGATATTATCATGCCCTGGATATTTATTATTATTATTATTATTATTATTATTAT
>JAOVVF010000002.1:18246152-18261416 GCA_028565595.1 Duopalatinus emarginatus
ATGGTATATTCTGTTTGGTCTTAAAATATTGAATATAATAATTAAATAGAGAGATAATATTGTTTTTATTTTTCTACTTTAACTGAAAGGAAATGTCAGTCAGTCAAGATTATTGATGTTCCACTAACAGGTAATGATGTGAAGACTAAATCTACACCTGGCAAATAAAATGATTCAGATTTTTATAGGGTACAGCTACATACCAATGAAAGCAAACAAATATTATATTAACAAATTTACTACAATATACAGGAGCTGGTCATAAAATTAGAATATCATGAAAACGTTAATTTATTTCAGTAATTCCATTTAAAAAGTCAAACTTGTATATTATACTCATTCATTACACACAGACTGATATATTTCAAGTTTTTTATTTCTTTTAATTTGATGATTATAAATGACAACTAATGAAAACCCCAAATTCAGTATCTCAGAAAATTAGAATATTACTTTAGACCAATACAAAAAAAAGATTTTTAGAAATGCTGGCCAACTGAAAAGTATGAGCATGTACAGCACTCAATACTTAGTTTGGGGCTCCTTTTGCCTGAATTACTGCAGCAATGCAGCGTGGCATGGAGTCGATCAGTCTGTGGCACTGCTCAGGTGTTATGAGAGCCCAGGTTGCTCTGATAGTGGCCTTCAGCTCTGATAGTGGCCTTCAGCTCTTCTGCATTGTTGGGTCTGGCGTATCGCATCTTCCTCTTCACAACACCCAATAGATTTTCTATAGGGTTAAGGTCAGGTGAGTTTTCTGGCCAATTAAAGACAGGAATACCATGGTCCTTAAACAGATACTGGTAGCTTTGGTACTGTGTGCAGGTGCCAAGTCCTGTTGCATCTCTATAAAGTTGGTCAGCAGTAGGAAGCATGAAGTGCTCTAAAACTTCCTGGTAGACGGCTGCCTTGACCTTAGACCTCAGAAAACACAGTGGACCAACACCTGCAGATGACATGGCACCCCAAACCATCACTGACTGTGGAAACTTTACACTGGACCTCAAGCAACGTGGATTCTGTGCCTCTCCTCTCTTCCTCCAGACTCTGGGACCTTGATTTCCAAAGGAAATGCAAAATGTACTTTAATCAGAGAACATGACTTTGGACCATTCAGCAGCAGTTTTGGCTTGACCCAAGGAATGTGACAGCTAAAACGCATGTCTTGCATACATCTGTGTGCATGGTGGTTCTTGAAGCACTGACTGCAGCTGCAGTCCAGTCTTGGTGAATCTCAGTTATAATCATCAAATTAAAAGAAATAAACACTTAAAATATAATCAGTCAGATCAGCACCTGTATAAGTACTTGGTTCTGCTGATACATAACTAACAAGGTTCATATGTGATATACTGCACTGTGTTACACCATCATGTTTAAAATATATGGGTTGGTTCAAATGTTCCACATATATTTCATGTGGAGTGAACCACTCACACGGCAGAATTTGACCTCTGCATTTAACCCATCCGTGCAGTGAAACACACACACACTAGTGAAAAACATTTGCCCGGAGCAGTGAGCAACCCCACCCATGGCACGTAGGGACCAATTGGGGTTAGGTGCCTTGCTCAAGGGTTTTGGGCATGGAGGATTGAACCGGAGACTTTTCTCTCGCTGATTACTGATAAATGCTTCTTATCGCATAAACATAACAAAATACCATTTTTATTTCCAGATGATGGGATTTACAGTAGGTCTAGCAGGTCTACCACAGGTGAATAGCATCCATGTTTAATGCTGCATTTCACACTCTGCTCCATGTGTCTGAGTGATGTGTGGTCAAGCTTGTCAGAAAACATGGCTCAGGGATCCTGCACACCTTTCAGCCTGTTCTTACAAAGCCAGATTTTGTCCTCATTTATATTCATTCTGAACAACAACACAGTAGACAAAAGTTATTTCTTGCCTATATACGTGATGTCAATGCAAATACATGTCTTCTATTAAAGCCTCTGAGTAAAACGGTTTGTTCAAATGATCTGTTGAATCATTTCTGCACCTGCCAATCAATCCTTTAATAACTTTAATAAACACCTCCTGAACAAAACATTATTAACATTCCCAAGGCACTGCTGAGCTGGATTAGCAGAAATCAGTGATCATGTTATCTAGATTCGAGTCTCTTATTTACAGCATGTCTTATGACCAGTTGGATCTATCTTTAAAGATTGGCTTAAGGAAAACTCCATACATTTTCTCCCATCAGTAAATACTCACCTAATCAAGGTATTTAATTTTGTGTGAAATGCTCGATTACTGTTCTCCGTCTAATATTAGCTTGCTCAATATCTCCTCAGTGTTGCTCATGGGGCGTATCTATATATGCAAGAAATGAAAGCAATTATAGGCCTCCGGATCTAATTACTTGTTTAGCTTTGTGGGAGAAAAAAAATATATAAATAATAGCAAATGTACATTATTACCTTTTTAGTAGCTGATGAAGTTATACATGACAATTATACATGACAAACAAACAATAACACTGAATCTCACACGAACAAAAAAGGTACTATTATTTAGTGTTGGGAATAAGCTTACTATAAAAAAACAAAACAAATAAAAATAAATAAGTTAACAAAGATAGATAGATAGATAGATAGATAGATAGATAGATAGATAGATAGATAGATAGATAGATAGATAGATAGAACAGGCCTACAAATAAATAACAGTAATACATAGTAATAATTAAATGGAAATATTATTATTATTATTATTATTATTATTATTAATAATAATAATAATAATAATAATAATAACAATAACAATAACAATAACAATAACAATAACAATAACAACAACAATAATAATAATAATAAATAACAATAATAATAATAATAATTATTATTATTATTATTATAATAATCATCAAACGCATAGATAAATAAAGATAAGTGAGTAAATAAAGACTAGAAAAAATAGACAGACAGACAGGCAGATAGACAAACAAGCAAATAAATACGAAAGCAAACAAACAAACAAATAGGTGAACAAACAAACAAACCAACAAATGTGTAAATATGTTCAACCAAAAGGTAAATAAATAAAACATTGATATATATTCAAGCTATTTTGCAAGACCAAATGCACTTTATCTTGGGAGGAATGATGCAGAATAAGCTGCTTATATTGCAGGCCTTCCCTCATCTCTGGGCTGTTTGTCACTAAGCCGCTATGTGTGCTAGGCGAAGAAACATCAAAGACTGACAATAATATTTGTATGCAAGTGTTTGGAATAATATTCTCTTCCACACAACAAAACGCCTTAAGGCTGGTGACAACCAAAAAGCACAAGTCAGTGTCAATAACAGTATCCTACCGGCGCACAGCGGTGTTATGACGCTACAGAGCCTCGTCACCATTTGTAAGAATTATTTGCTTACTCTTTGAGCTGTAGTTCAGTTTTTATTTTATTTAAGGAGGCATGAAAGAAAAAGAAAAAGAAGGATCTCTTTAAGTTCTAGTCAAGATTCCTATCTGTTTATATTAAGGTGGCGATAAAGAAGCATTCATACATGATTGAGTAACATTAAAGGGATAAAAACACTACATGAGAGGCTGCGATATGACATCCCACCATCTGGACACATATCCCTGTTAGAAAAACAACACGAGTTTACCATGTAGCCTCCACACTTCATCCTCCCAAGGCTAACACAGTGGCCTCTGATAATTCGTTCTGCTCCACTCTCTCTCCCGTCATTACTTCCCGCAGATCCCTGCTGCTGTTTGTGCATCATTTTCTTTTAGAGGGATTATGCATATTTCTGAATGCTAATGAGAGCGGCGCGTTGGTAATCATCACCTGGGCTCCCCGAAGGTTGCTCTCCTACATAGCAGACATGAATAAATTATTAAATGAAATCTAATTTCATTTGTGGAGCAGCTGAATCCAATTCTGCTTTTGCCCTCCACAGACTGCACATCACTGACCTCGAGGTTTTAATAATATTATTTAAATATAACAGACACGCAATGGCAACAATAGAGACATGCTATAGAGCCTTCAGCCACATCAAAATGAATCTGAAATAATTCAATGAGAGGACTGCAGATACAGTGGGGGAAATTTGCTGCATACAATAGAATTGGAAGTTAACCATAGATAGAAGCAGGTTCATACTCACACAATCACCACAAATAAAAATTCACGTTTACAATACATACAGCTCTGGGACATAAGATTTATAATGCAATGCATTATGTATTTATTAAATTATACTAAAATCAGTGTATTATACATGAAAGACAGACAGGCCGCAGCTTTCACTGCTATTATTGTTAAAGTGTTTTGGGTATGTAATCATACAATCACTTCCAAATCGCAAGCATGATTAACACTAATGCTGTTTATAACGTTCATAAGCTCACAGCTGTTAACTGAAAAGTTGGTGGTTCAACCCCACCCAGGGACAATACTACTAGGGCAGCTGTAGGCTTTCAGTTAAGGAACTAGCCTTGTTATCAAAAAGCCCACTGACACCATGGATAGGGTTGCCCACCACACCAGGCAAGTGTGTTCAACACCCACTAGGGTGTGTTTCACTGCACGGATGAGTGAAATAAGGAGGTCAGATTCCACTGTGTGCACTGTGCGTCTGTTAGACATTTGGTAGATGTTTGTTAGACTTCAATTTTTTCAATAACTGAAAAAATAATAAATTTAATTTGGATTTATTGACCCCACTATTTTTCCCACGTCCATTTCACATGCATCTCAGTCACTGCCGTGGATGCGTCTTGGGTGAATCACTGATGCCGGCTTAAGCATCCCCTAAAGCACATGAAACCTAGAGGGTGGTTCACTCTGTGTACATAGAAGACATAAATGTCTATTATAGACTATGTGAGTCTACAGGCTGGGCTAGAAAGAAATCAGCCCTGCTTCTTTATATATTTATTTATGAACATTAGTGGTGCTGTAGTACTTAGTTCTACAAATGTTAACCATAATTTACCCAAACTATTAGTTAACAATAAATAAGATGATACCAAAAAATAGGAGGCGGTCAAGATTCAAACATACATATCATGCATTTCATAAGTAACTGACAATGACAGTTCCTGTTCTTCAGCACTGTTACACAGGGTGCAATAGTGTAAAATACAGAATGTCAGCTGCTCTGACCTGTCGACTCCACAAGATCTCTGAAGGTATCCTATAGTGTCTGGCTCCAAGACATTAGCAACAGATCCTTCTGTGGGATCAGATCAGACGAGTTAGCATTCATATCCTACACATACAAGTGAGCCTTGTGTGCTTGTGACCATGTTGGTGGTCCAATGGTTGTCCACTGGTGGACCACATTTTGGTTGGTACTAACCATTGCATTCCAGGAACACCACATGACCTGCTGTTGTGAAAACGCTCTGACCAAGTAGTTAAGCGATCACGCTCTGTTCACACTGAGTCACTCAGATCAAATTATTTTGTGCGATATATTAGTGCAGCATGTAAATAGTCAGCTCTCAAGGTGTGTTGGAAGCAAGAAAAATGGGTAATAATCTGTGTTAAAATATGATGACTGGGTCAAACTATTTCAAAACAGTAGATCTTGTAGTGTATTCCCAGTATGCAGTTGTTAATACCTACCTAAAGTGGTCCAAGGAAGTACAACCAGTGGACCAGCATGGGTGCTCAAGGCTCAATGAAGTGCTTGGGGGAGGTTAGGGCTAACCCATTTGGTCTGATCTCACAGAATACCCACAGAAAAATAAATGTAATACAGTAAAACAATAGTACTTAGAACTGTTTAAAAGCTCTGCTTCATGTTATTCACTATGTGGAAGCAACAAAACCTCCACTTCATACGTACAACGACACACACAGCCTTCCATTTCAGTAAAGTCTGTGATATTTCTGTCTCCATTTTTCTTTTCTGAATCCCCTTTGCTCCTTGTCTCTCTGCCCACTGATGTAAAGTGTGTGTCTGCTGAAAGGACCTCTCAGGCGCTCTGGAGGCACACGGGGTGCTAGAGGTAGAGCAGAGCACACACCAGACACTGCACCATGCCTCTAAAGCTGTCAGGTTGATCACAGGAACCCCGCTCCATCGCCACACACCAGCACACATGTCAAGAGCAGGACAGGGAGAGGAGGGGAAGCCGGGGCCGTGCAGACTGTACCGTAGTGACAGGCAATAAAATTCTGAGTTAAGGAGGAGTGAGAGGGAGAGGAAGAGCGTCCCTAATGTCTCAACCCATTTTAACCTCACTAAGCCAGTAGGAAGACCGAGTAGTAGAGCAGGAGAGTTGGAGAAATGCTGCAGACTTAATAAAGGAATTGGGAATTCAGGAGAACGATTTTACTATTATAGGTCTCAAGACATTTTTATATCTGTCCCTTACACTAATATTATAGAATATCCAGGAGAAGGACATAAATGAAAATGTGTGTAGTAGATATTCTAGTCTAATTTTGTCACCTCTGGGATAATTTTTAAACACTGAATGATTCATTATTGTACTATTCTTGTGATCGTCCATTTAAATGCTCTCTATGCAGAAGGCATGCCAGAAAAACTGGCGCACCGGTCTAATACTTGTCTCTAATGGTGCAATGAACACCACACTTCCTGTCCACGGCAAAAACCACGGTGGGCAAAACCCCAAACCCAAATGAGTGGTCCTATAAACATAATTCGGCATCTCTAGACACGTGTGGTGCCACATCGTCCTGTTGGAAGAGGCAAACCTATCAATATGAATGCAGGGTGAACAGATGTAACTTGTCAGAAAGGTGGCACACATGGTGTTCACCTGTGAGAAACTTTGTAGATGTATATTGGTATATGAGTCATGTGACAGGCCTGTTTTAGAGGAACCAAATTGGAACTGTTCAACTTGGGCAGCTGTAGCTCAAAGTTATGAAGCTGGTCTTGTGACAGAAAGGTTGTTGGTTTAATCCCCTATATCGACATGACTGAAGTGCCCATGAGCAAAGCACCTAACCTAACTGCTCCTCGGGCTCCGTGAATAGGGTTGCCTACTTGCCGATCCAGGCAAATGTGCTCACTGCCCCCTAGTGCCCCCTAACTGCATGGATGGGTTAAATGCGTAGTTCAAATTCCTCTCTGCTCAAGCACAGTGGTCGATCACTTCACTTTCACTGCTGGAATGTCTTGCTACCTCAGACAGATTGAGAACACACTTCTCTTTGTACACCATCAGGGTCAAGTAGCATAATATTATAAATTAATTATAAGCCTGCCATTCTGCAGCTCTTCATCACCACCAGCACCACTGATGGCCGACCTTGGTGTAAGCATCTATGGCATAACTCCAAAAGCACACACAGCATCTCGTCAATATCATCCTTGTTAAAGTCGACAGGCGTGGGTGAAGGCGGCAGTGGGGAATCCTCCAAGAGGGAGAAAAAAAAAGCTTGTTATGAACTCTTTGCTGTTCTTCATATTTAGGTACCAGGAGTGGGGTTCGGGGTTACAAACACTATTGTTGTGCAAACCAGTCAAGCACTTCAACGCATTATCACTCTTCCTGTTTTAAAAAGAAAATGAAATCAGCAAACAAAATCAATTTGACTTAACATAGAAGTTTGAAAAAACAAAAAAAAACCCAAAAAAAACCTGAACACCTCAAAGTATGTGTTTATTAACAACAGGCTACCTAACTAACTTAGACTCATTTAATGTAGTAATGTAAAGTTTACTGTTGATGGTATGGTTGGGATTGTTTATATGATGTGTGGTAGGTTTGAGAAGACTTTCCTATTCAACTTTCTGAATAGGAATTCCAAGTTAAGTCACCTTATTTGCTAGTCAGAAATCAGAAATGTTGGAAGCTTTGTAACTTTGTAAATGACTCTTAAACCAATTAATAAGGATTTCCAAGTAGTAAATATGAAGTTTTTCAAGTTGCTTTTTATTTGGAATGTACAGGGACACTCAGATTAATCAGTCGCAGCATGTAGAACATTTAATACATTTACAAAATAAATATGCGCAAAAGAATTTAAACCGTTCATTGCAGGAGATTACAAAGCCACACTGCAAAAAAGACATTTTAATAAGTAAAAACATCATAAACATAGTCAGATTTATCTAGTTTTCCCATTTATATAAGATAACAATAAACCAAATATATGTTTATCAAACCTATTTCTAGATGTTTTTACCAATTCCTACAACATTGTATTAGGGCCACTGCAAAAACAAACAAACTTTTTTTTAATATTACAAGAATAAAGCATTGATAAAAGTTGTAATATTTTAAGTCGTAATATTGCAAAAATAAAGTTTTAGTTTTTCCAGAGGGTTACTGAAGTGATTGTTGTCTACACACAATTCAAGCACAATTTAAATCCTTATTTTTTTGCACATGTAATTCCAAATTTATTCTCGAAATATAATACATTATTTGTTTATCTTTTTAAATAGTCTTCTTTTACTCCCAGATATGTTTTTCTGATTAAGCAGTTATTTTTAGAAAGAAGCACAAGGACCTGCCACAAGACAATCTATACCTCGAAATGAGTAAAAACATCTAAAACAACCAGACTGAAAAGTCTTATAATCGATATTAGAAGTATTAGATACCTCCTACCTTCATCAATATAGTTTTACTTACTTAAGATATCATTTTTTTGCAGTGTAGCTTTCAGACAGTGAAAGACTTTTGTGACCTTAACATTATAAAGTCCCATTTCCTATTCATCTTCAACTCAGATATAACCTAATAATACTAAGGTCACGATTTATTGATCTGTTAAATAACGAAATGTTACCTATTACAGAGTTGGTAATACGCACTAAGAACTTGACGTAAACTTTTTAAAAGTTTGGATGCAGATTCATTTCTAATCTTTGCGCTACAGCTGGAGCTGTTAGTGGGGAGTTGTATGCTTGTGGTAAGTAAAGGAGAAGAGAAGTGAAGGCTAGAGGAGAGTTGCCCTGCTGTGCCATGCTGCCCTTGGCACGCTGTTCTCCCTGGCTGCACTTTCTGCTCAGCAGTGGTGCCCGAGGCTGGGCGAGATGAAGCAGGCTTCTAACAAAACTAACAGAATCGATGCTGGCTATTTACTCGAGGGGCTCTTTCAAAGCCATACGCCACTCCATGCCCTCCAGCCTTCTCTCCTTCAAACAGCCTCGCAGCCATCACTCTACTCTCCGGAGCTGCCTCTAATTGGTGGTGTTAATAGTGGCCATGTGTTTTTAATGCAGATGTAGACCGACGCTCCTCTTCCTTTCAATCCCTTGCTCCGTGTTTAGCATTCATTTCACTCGCGTCTCTTGTGTTCAGCAGCCCGAAAAACGCCTTTCATTCTCACTCACCGCTTTAGTCACGCTACAGTAAGATGCGGTATTTCAGAGCCCTGGGCACTCTGTTAATCACCAGCCTGCCGTCGTAACTGAGTGAAGCGAAGAGCCAGGGATCGGCTGAGGACCACTCTGCCGCATACACGCTGTCCTCGTGCTCCTCGTACGTAGCCACGATGCTATCCTGGAGTGGCTCTTTGCTCCTGCACATAGGAAACACAGAGGAAAGTTGAGCCGCTCCTGTCTGCATATGCAGTGGATTATTATTCCAAGCCCTTCTATGCATAACCAGGCTTTCTGGGAAAACAGGGCAGTGTACAAGACAAACCAGGACCAATTAAAGCAGGAATGGATCAAAGTAAAGAAGAAAGCATAAAGCAAGAGGGTCAAGTCCTTTAAGTGACCCACCAGTCAAAAAAACGCTAATATAACAGTGATTGTGATAATAAATAGAATCATTTTGAGAATGGCTTCTCGTCTCTTGGAAGTGTTGGCCGATAGAAAATGAGATTACGGCGCTGGGGACATGATTGTGCAGACGATGCGACATAGAGGAATTATTATTACTGTTTTGGAAAGAAGTTTTTTCAGTTCCAAGTCAGCGTAGTATCTCATCAGTCACAAACAAGAAACTAGCTAGCTACATAAAATTAGCTGTACACCAAACCACTGCTTTCCCTTTAAAAAAATCACATCCCACCAGGACTAAACATAACTGGCTAATTTTGCTACACACAATTCACAAAGCAAAAGGCAGATTTTCTGCTTAAGGCAGATTTCTACCATTTTTTTATTGTACTGCAATTAAAATCTCATTTGAGTATTAGCACTATACAAAAATACGATATAACCACTCGCCTATTGTACTTTGTACCAATTTCTTTGGCTATATACAATAATCCCACTGGGTCTATAGCATCATGGGGTATGCACCACACACGAACCCCACCATCAGCCCAAATTGGTACCATGACTCAATTGGCCATGCCACATGTTGCCCGTCCCCTAGGGCCCAGTTAGCAATCCCACAAGTCCAGCTGTGTCAAGTGTCATAGTGTTGACTGAGGCACTCCAGTGGGTCTTCTGCTTCCATATCCTATGCAAACTAAAGACTGCTGCCCTGACCTGCAGGATATTCCAGTGGGGTCTCCTGCATTGAATGTGTATGCAATTTCTGCCAGAGTCATTTGTCTGCTTGCACAGACATTTCTAGCCAGACGCCACCGGTCACGATCATTAAGCACCAGTGGGCGACTACTGCGCTGTTCACTGTGGCATGTTGCATGTACACACGTGGACTGAATGTGGAGGAACGGTACACCTACACAAGTTCGGAGATGGAATGCCCCATCCATCTGGCACCCACCATCATGTCTTTTTCAAACTCTGATAAATCACGTCGCCCTGCCATGAGCATGCTGGCCAGTGTTCAGCCTCACTCACATGATGACACCTCACAACTTATGCATGCGTGGGCATTTCTAATATCATTCATCTTCACAGAGTAGCATGCACACACACATGCACACACATTGGCACACTCATTCAGTATAGTTGCCATATGATATATCGACCATTAGGATTTTCTAAGAAGGTTGTTGGAAACTGGGGAACTGAAAAGAAAACCTAATGCAGACTCTATGTAATACCCAAACTCTAACTCAGGATTGAACCCTGGAGCTGTTCAGCTGCGCCACTGCACCACTCAAAAGAAGCTGACAGAACAGAAATCTACTTGTAGAAGAAGAAAAAAAAGGGAATATGAGTGAAACAGAAAGAGAGAGAAACACAGAATGGGAAACCCACTTTTCCTCATGATGATTCTCCTCAGTGTCACTGAGGTCGTCGTCATCTACCAGGTGGCCGAAGGGCTCAGAGGAGATGGAAACCATGTTGGACAGGATCACTCTGCTGTCACTGCTGGCTGTAAGCAGCAGCTGGTCATGGGAGTGATTATACCTCACGCTCCACACCCTAAAACAACAATCATAGTAAATGAAAAATCCTCACATTCTACACACACAGGTCCTGATTTACTAAAATCACAAATAACAAGTACTGATCTGTGGGTTAAAAGAGATAAATTGTGTATTGTGTTTTAAGCCATTGACACACATGACTGGCCAAGTGGTCAGATCGGTGTCTTGTTCACATTAGACAACTATGGGTTTTGTACCTTGGGAAAAAAATGCACGTCAGCAAGAAGCAAGCAATCTGACTTGTCTGTCTACAGTCTATATGATGCCTCCAACTCCTCCTTCAGGTTTCCCTCTCACTTTGTATCTTGCATTCTCATTGGCTGTAGCCCAACAACACACTCTCTGCCAGTCAAAACACATCACACTACAGGATTTTGACTGGGTGACAGGTCCAGATATTTAACATCCTGGATATTCTTCCTAACTCTTCCTAAGATTGTGTCTTTGAACAATTCACACTTGCAATTAGGAGCCTCAAGCAAATGCTGATTTTGCCTCCATCCTGGAGCTTTTCTTGCTGAGTTCCAAATCCCGTTGGCAAGTGGAAAATCGCGTAGTGTGAACTATGACTTACAGAGTATAACTACATTTCAATTTAATTCAATTCCCATTCCCTGTGGGGGGACCTACCAAGTATTAGACTGGTGTACCAGAAACCTTAAAGGGAACCAATGGCATCATGTGCAAAGTAGGTGTGAAAAACTATTCTGTAAACCTGAATGACGCTTTTGTATGTGCTAATTATATTCGATAAGCGTTCCGTGTCCGTGTCTCTGAGAACTGCCGCATACGTGAGTAAAGTCAAGCACAACAACAATTACAGGCTGTGAGTTGCTGAGACTATTTCAAGAATGCTTAATAAAATTTTATTTCCTCTCCAAATGGTGGGAAAAAAGGGTTTATATGCAGGTTTAATAAATCATATTGCTGGTGCTAAATTAATTTCTGTGTCGACGCTTCCTGCTATTTTGCACTATTAGGTAGAAACATGCCAAATTTTATATTCATTAAGACGAACTGGCAAAACGTGGTATCCCGCTCTTGTGAAAGACACAATCCACCATAGACCCTGTAAATAAATCAGCTTGTATTTTCTTTTCTGAGCTTTATCACCCATTTTACACACTGAAACTTTTAGTAAATGAAGACCTGAATGTTGTACAGCTAATGGTTTGCCTGTAGAACCCCATATTCATTGTTATTTTAGCAACTTGGCTTCCTGCGTAACTCGCGTTCGAAAAACTGCCTAGCTCCTAATTTCCCTCTCCTGCTCCAATTTTCTCCTTGTTTTTCTACCTCGCTAACATTTCCCTCTCTCTCTTTCTCTCTCCCTCTCTCTCTCTCCCTCTCTCTCTCTCTCTCTCTCTCTCCGTCTCTCCCTCTCTCTCTCTCTCCCTCTCTCCCTCTCTCTCTCTGTCTAAGCCTCAGGCATGGCTCAGGAGACGATCCCAGCTCCTCATAGAAGGGGATTGTTGGAGGATAACTTGGCTGTCGACAGCTAAATCTGGCTCAGTCAACCCTGCTCCTACAGCCTAACTAATCTGCTTCCGTCCCAAAATATTCCCTAATTCCTCCCTCCCAAGGCTCAGCCAAGGCCTCGCTGCCAACTGAACAAATGACAAAAGAAACGAGTGGAGCGCAGGCGCTCTGCAGGTCTATAATTTCTTATCTAAATAGGATCAAAACTGGGTTGTTATTGATACAGTGCTGCTGTGTTTCCGAGAGATAGCATCCAACGTCTGACACTTTACACAGTGCTGTGTGTCTGTGTGTGTGTGTGTGTGTGTGTGTGTGTGTGTGTGTGTGTGTGTGTGTGTGTCTGGCTGGGAACGTGAATTGGGATGGTAAATTACAAACTGCCTCATATACATGACCTCTAAATGAGACTCGGAATACTGTTGAAGATTCGAAGCTAATTAAAATGTCAACACACACGAGACACAAAATGCACATCCAAGGTAAAAAAATTTTAAAAAATAAAAAATAAAACAAGCTTTCAACGTGATTTGGGCTTACAAATCCGTAAGCCGATCCTTTGTTTGTATGGCTGGTCATGCATGAGCTGAAATTCATCTGCTTTTGTACACAAAAGTGATGCTTATGTGTTTATCTCTATACCCAGCGTGTGTTTGCGGGCCGCTAACCAGTGGGAGTGCTCCTCCAGGGTTTTGACAGGCTCGTTGATGTGCCTCACGTCCCAGAATTTGACCTTACAGTCGTCCCCGCAGCTGGCCAGGTAGTACTGCTTGTTGGGGTTGAAGTCCAAGTCTCGCACCAACTGCCCGTGGGCATTCTCGATGCAGTAGATCTGACTGTGTGGGAGAGAGAGGAAAAATGTCCATACAGTGATAATGAACAAGAGGGGGGGGGGTATGAGGAGAAAACAAATAAAAAGCTCTGAGAGAGAAAGAGAAAGAGAGAAAGAGAGAAAGAGAAAGAGAGAGTGTACTGACATAGATTTCTCATGAATCAAAAGCGGTCCGGTGCTGTAGCTTTGAAGGCCAAACCTCCATCTCATATCATATAAAAATGTGACAAGCCATAAAGCTTGTCGCAGGCTGCTCTAGACTCCTCATGCAAAGTGATGACTTCCCAGAGCCGAGTGTGTATTCGGTTTGCAAGAACTTGTAAAAGCCACTGCACGAGTATGAATCGAGTCTGAAGGACCTTGGTTCATTAGTATGGGTGACGGACAGAGGTGCCTGGGGTCCTTCAACATCTCTAGCCCGCTGCACTCCTTGCTCTTTCTGTCTCTGTTAGCCGTCTATCTCACCGTCCACTGATCTCATTATGCAATTAACATGCTAATTAAAAAGCTTATTAAAACTAGGGGTGAGGAAATTTGACCAGAGGGGAGCGTGGGGGGCTTCAATTAGGTCAAGATTAAAGTCTCAATTCAAATCGTTCTGCGGGAGCCCGTGGTTGCCAAGCACTGGCAAAAGGTTAAGACGTCCGGTCCCATTATGAGATGATGTATGAATATTAAGACATCAACAGAGTAGACTGAGGTGTGTAAAAAAAAAATGCATCACTCAACATCTCATCTTCCTAAAAGCCTTCTTCTGATGCGTCAGAAAGTATCACGAACCAAAGCGGACTCGTTTAACACAATTTCCAACATGAAGTGGGAACAGCGGTGACCTTTAGCCTTTTGGTTACAACCCCCCTCCTCCCCCACTCCCAAAGGTCGAGGAGCAGCGGGCGCTAACGCTAGCCAGAGAAATGGAGCAGGAAATTGGGTTAGCCTCGCTGCTCCAAACTCTTCCACGCTTGCAAATCTGAAATTGGGACCCGACCAGGCAAATCCTAGGTTTGAGCTGTGATTCAGGGACACACTCTGCAAAAAAAAAATAAAAATGTGACAGGGATCAGGCCGCTTTCGCACACAAAGCCTCAGGACACGACATGGTCCAGTCAGCAGAGCTCCCCCTCTGGTTTCTGTACACATAAGTTAAGCAGAGCCCCCCAGCACCAATCAGCTGGTGGTGGTGATGAAAGGACACGACTGAGGAGATCTGGTCGTGTCTGTGGCGTTCTAAGACCTTTGTTGCCATGACAACAGGCCAGCACGCATGCACGCGCGCGCACACACACAAAGCGTTTCACACGTTTATTGGAAATGAGGCTACAGCCACAGCGAGGGGGTAAAGGGGTCCAAGCTTGGTGTGGGAGGCACGTGCAATTTCAGAATGCTTTCTGTGCTACACAGGGATACAAAGGTAATGGAAGATCAGAGTGACAGCAGCAAAAGTCAGAGATCCAGAGGAAATACCTGACCAGAAAAAACAGGACAGAAAACATTGGAATCTTGAAGCAAAGTAAGGCTCAGATTAGACGTTTACTCATACATTTTTAATAAATGTCTGAGTAAACGACTGGAAAGTACAGAAAGAACATTACAGTGTAGTGTAGGAGCAACTAAAATGTTATTATGGTTATTACTGTAATAATGCCAGAGTGCTACTGAGTTCTCAAATCTGATTGGGCCAGAAGGTGCTGTTTATATA
>JAOVVF010000002.1:18261516-18273592 GCA_028565595.1 Duopalatinus emarginatus
AACTCTGTGACAGTATTAAATTACAGGTTTATATCAATGTACTTTTTAAATAAATCACTTCCATAGTAACAAACACATTCTCACATTCTTATCGACATCCACTACTTAACATGACCCGAGTATGACTGTTTAACATCTACATAACGAGTCTCCAGTCTCAGTATAACATACCAGGATGTCCTCAGGATCTACAGTCTTCCAATGAAAACATCACAGGGGTAATCTCTACCCGCCAATGCATGAAGGTCAGTCAACCCCCACAATCGCATCTACATTTACATTTATGGAATTTTGCAGATGCTCTTACTTACAAATATGCTTAGTGATTAAATTGGAATATCCAAAGCTAGTGCTTATGACCAGAATTCAGAGTACTTGAACACATACTACTGCCAGAAATTAGCCCTACAGGACCCAATAGAAAACTTACAAAATGTCCTGAAGCCTGAAAGTAGTTCTATAACTGCTGCAAGTGCAAATTAAGTTCTCAATTAAGTGCTCTTGGATTTGAAACCACTTTCATTCGAACGAATGCAGTCGAACGCCCACCGTGTTCGTTCACTGTTCCTGTTTCTGCTTGTGTTGGTAAGTGGATCTTGTTCAGATATGTGTATGTGACAAACAAAGGATTCATCCCACAGTGGTAAAGCAGGCAGCACTGCTGCCTCATAGGACCTCCGCTTAAGGGTCCCTGGTTCGGTCTGTGTAAAGGTCTGCATGTTAATGTTAATGTGTTTTCAATGTGTAGGGTTTCCTCTGAGCTCTTTGGTGTCTTTCCAGGTAGGTAGGTAGACTTGCTATGCAAAATGTGTGTGAACGGCACCCTGTGATGTATTGCCGTCCGAAGCAGGATTAATTCTTCCACCTTAAACCTTGGGTTAGGCAGTCGATTCAACTTGATCCTGACCAGGATAAGGATGAACAAATGAAATAATCTTGCAGTGTGTTTATAAAAAGTGTGTCATGTCCGTACAGAAATTGCACGACAATAACTGCATTTTAGTGTTAGCCAATTTACAAATGGACAGAAAACAGATCATTACTGATCACGTACAACTTGCTCATTGCACGTGATATTGAGAGTGTTTCTGTGGAACCACTGACTCAGCTGGCAAAATTATAGGTGAATTTTCAGACCCATGAAATAAAACCTATTAAAAAAAAGTACTGTTCTGTTGTTTTTCTAAAATCAAGCCTTGAAAAAACATAAAGTTAGAAAACATCCGTCTTTCATGCATCTGTACGAACCTTGTATGAAAGGTTTTTACGTATTTGTATGAATCATTGTGTGTCTTTGTGTAAAGCATTTGTATGAACCTTGAGAAGAAGAACCACAATAGCCACAGAGCGGAAAACAACAACAACAGAGGCCTTGCACATGTCTGGCACTCTGCTCTTTAATTAGCTGGATTCTATTATTTGTCCTGCACACAAATGCGAATAATCACATACTGATCACGCTTTAATCACTTCTCACTTATCATCCATCTCTTCTTCTGTGAGTGCAATTTCACTAGCAGTTAAATGCTCTCTCTCTGTATCGCTCCTCACACAGTCTGTGTCTCAGAAAGCTTCAACGCAGCACACACACACCTTTGTTTCTGCTTGCATGAGATGCCGTGTGTATTGTGGCATCGGACCTGACAGCTAATGCACAATGTTCGCACAGTTGCAGGGAGGTGGTGAATGTGTGTGTGTGTGTGTGTGTGTGTGCTCTAGCACTCTGCAGCCATGCTAGCACCTTTGAGGCACAGTGTGAGACTGATGAACAGACAAAACATCTACACAGCACCGGCCTGCTCTACGCCTCGTTTCTATTCTCGTATCAAATCCCGCAAGCAATCTGATGCATGTGTATGTGGTATAAGTGCAGCTGATCATCAGTCTTGCTGGATTTTAAGTGTGATCATTGCCACACAGAGCGAAATCGCTCCCTAGCACGATTGCGCCATAAAATCCAGGACGGCTCACTGAACTCAGAAGGAGATCGGACGCAGCCGCCGCCACTTCCACAGGAGACCAACAGCGGAGTTAGTGACGCATTTATGTAATTACAGACTACGTCAGATCTTAACGGCACAATGCTGCCTCTACTTCTTCTACACACACACACACACACACACACACACACACCCACTGTAATCGATCCGGAAAAACAAACCTTTAATAAGTCTGGATCGCTCATTTCTGCTTATTGTGTGCTCTGACGTATATAGTGAGCTGATGTTTTTGACCAGGGCAGTGCTGTACTGACTCACACTCCTCTTGACAAGCAGGCAGAGACACTCTGGAGGATGTCTGATTCGCAGTGGAGCACAAGAGAACTGCACTCTTACTGTTAGCACACAGCTGCCGAAGCGACCGGGCGAACAGAGAGACTCAGTGTGTGTGTGTGTGAACGATCGGACTCTCTTTTATTGGGTAAATCTGGAAATCCTTCTCTTGCACATACAGTCAGTTGGAGAATTAATGGCATCTCTCAGCAACTAGCAAATAACTAGCAACCCAAAGTCTTTATTGTAGTCTTTCCAGAACATAGAAATCTTCCTATTGTATCAAATAACTTTTCCAGACTTTCTGTTATTTGATATTTCCCCATGCTGATTAATAACAGTGAGATGTGTGTGACCTCAGATCTGGACGAAAGATACCATTTCTGAAGAAGGGGAGCATTTTTTAAAAATTGATATAATAACTGGTCTGGCCAAAAAAAGCAGCTGGCATTTGGATTTGGAGCCTCTGGAGGCAGTGTTATGACCTGGACTTGCTTTAATTGGTCAGGTCGAGACTCAGTAATGTTATGTGGCAATAAAACGAAGTCAGCTAAGTACCTGAATGTACTCAACGAGCAGGTGATCAAATCGGTATTTTTTTTTCCCACAACGACAATGCCAAGATTCATCAGGCTCAAATGGGAATTATTTTCACACATGTGCAGTGTAATCAAAGCTAAAAGTGTCCGACGAAATATTAGAGCGTCTGGCATAAGATGTTATACATAAGGAGTAAAACACGGTGGTGCTTCCTGTTATAAAATAATCCTGAATGGGGTGGTGTGACATGGCCGAGCGCTCTTACAGGAATCTCCCTGTCCTATATGGAATATCTTCAAGACAAATGAGTCCCTGTCATGACTTAATACTGATAATAGTAATAGCAGCTACTTTATAGCAGTCATTCCTTCATCAGTCTCTTTTCTCTTTCTTTAAGTTGATAAAAAACGTTTGCCATGTCCGTATGGAACCAAAGATTGAGATGTCTCTGTCTTGAAGCCACTCATACAATAAATCTCCTAATGAGATGAACCATATCACTGCACCTACTGCATTTTACCCTTTTAAGATCTATAACTGACAGCAGACGCAAACATTTTGGTAACCATTCTTTAACGGGAAATTTTGTGCCCGGGTCTGCGGTCTTGCTAGCTTTGTCTTCACTAGATCTTCAACTGAGCTATATTCAGTACAGCGATGGTGTCTTATTAAATCAGTCATTTTGAATGTTTTTTTGGAGTTGTTCCTCTATGGTGTGTGGCTGCGGTTACGCCGTTGTCCTGTGGTGTGAACCATCGTCTGCCAAATAAGTGTAAATCTGATTGGCACAGGATCAGATATATGAGACTGATCGGCCAATTGCGGTCACCAGACGATCGATCGGGCATCTTTAATATCAGGCATTTTTCTTCGTTAAATAATACATGTTGAATCTGTTCATTATTAGCCGTTAATTATGTAGACAAGTGACTGAATTAGTTGTTACTATAGAAAAAATACAATATTAAAACAACTGCATTGATATAAATTATCCTTTGAATTACAGCTTGAGCTACTGTCTGTGTCACGCTATGGTAGAAATTTAATCAACACCTTATGACCAATCAGATTTAAGAATTAAACAGTGGTATAAATGGTGCTAGTTCTCTGGATACTTAATATAATGTTTTGTTTTTTTTATCAAATATTTTAAAGAAAAACAAAAATGAGCCAGTAAATCATTTACAGTAACATCTGCTGAATCCCTTTATACTCGATTGTCTTATATTGTCACTGTTTATCCCTTTAATCTTGATTTCCTCTGCCATGCATCGCTGTGCAATTTTCATTTTCCTCTCACTCCTGCTTGGTCTCGTATCTCTACTGTCCATCCCTCCCTATATCTTCTAATCTCAGCTCTGTTCCTGCTGTTATCTCGTCCTCTCGCTCTCTCGTTCTCCTTTCCTGCTCTGCACTCTTTCTCCATCTCTCCCTCACTCATCCTCTCAAGGTCTGGCTCTGTGTTATCCCAGGGATCAATAGTGCTGTGATTATTATTCTGGCTGTACAGCCCACACAGAGCCTCATTTCATTCCATCACCCATCTGCTTCATATGATTCACTGCAGCAGCCCTGCCTCACTAAGTGGCACACACCGCGTCGTCACACTAACGGGGTAAAACTTTGGCTGTATGGGGAAATTAGAGATGCACTGATAATCGGTTATTCGGCACGTGACGGTATTCAACACTGACGGCGAACTCTAAAGATAAAGGCTTTCATAAATGAACTGCTTGTAGTCACTGCAAATCCATTAATATTATTTTGGTAATGAGACACACCTTCCTTTAATGTATTTGCAAAAAAACATGGCAGAAAGACAGAGACTGAGGACCATCATTCCAAATCTGTTCACCAATACATATTTGTGTTTAAAACACATTTGTGTTACATTTTGCTACTGATTATAATACTGTCTGGCTATGTACAAAGCCCGACCTCTGGCACTGGCTCAAAAGTCTGGTACATTTGATCTAATTTTATAGAAGGGGTCATTTTGACATGGTGGATGCCCAACCACAGACCTTCAGATTATCTCATTCACACATTACCACTTCAAATAAAACTCTTTGCAAATCACTTTTAAAGACAGAGAACTAAGAACATGTTTCAGTCCAGTGAGTATTTTACACTCCAAAAAGCTCATTATGTAGTATTCAAACCGTCGCATGGATGTGTGGCAAGCCGATCAGACTGCAGCCTTTAAGATTCTGAAGCTTTTGGCAAGAAAACTGTCGAACACATCTGGAATGCCATGCAACACGCTGTGTAACACAGAAATCTCTGAATGCAACAGAATTGTGGACCGTTCTGCAGGCAGTATGGTGTTTATTGCCTACAGAATATTTCCACAAGCTAGTGGAGTTCAAGCCCTTTAAGAGACCTACCAAGTATTAGACTACCACCAGCGCTGCATAGCATTCCAGATGTGTTCGATAACGTTGAGAGCTGGTAGGAATGGCAAAACCTCAAACTCAGATGAGTGTTTCACTAACCCTAATTTGGCGTGTGTGGTGGTGCATTATCCTTTTGGAGGCCAAACCTATCGGAATGAATGCAGGACATGAGCGGGTGTAACTCGTCAGAAAGAAGGGACACCGCATTCACCTGTCAGAGACGTTTGTAGATGTACCAAGCATCCCATAGAATACCAGCTAAACAAAACCCAGACCAAAACCCAACCAAATACCTGTTCCCAAACTAAGTCTCACCTTCCTTTACAAGGGATTACACGGTGGCTCAAAAATTTCTGCTCTCTGATTGGCTGATAGTTCATGAGTGTAATGTACTAGCCAATGATAGAGGAAGTGGGTAGGATTTGTCAGACTACAGAAAATTCTAGCCGGCCCAAGGGGGAAACACTGCAAACAGCGGAACGATGAGCAACCAGAGCTTCTGAAACGGATGATAGCCATGGTGTGTGGTCCCAACTGGCCACTGCAAGCTCCAGAGAGCGGAAACACAGCGGCGGGGTGGTGAAGAGACTGAAATCTCGGACTGGCAGCCCGTGACCGCGGACAAGCTATGGGATTCGGGCAGAGCCATCAAATTCATAGTGCTCTTCTTGGCGAGATGGTAATTACCTGGATTTAACTCCAGTTCGATGACCACATAAATGACTTAATATGCAATATATCCTGTATAGCATGAAGGAAACAGTAAAGGAAAAAGTAATAATTTAAAAGGTCAACATACACCAAACCGCCATAACATAACCAGCAAACCAGTGACAGGTGAAGTGAATAACATTGCTTATCTTAGTGGTAGAATATATTAGGCAGCAAAGTCAGGTCTCAAAATTAATGTGTTGGAAGCAGGAAAAAATTAAGGGTCAAATTGTGCAGAAGGTCTTGTGGGCTGTTCCCATCATGCATTGGTTAGTACCTACCAAAAATGGCTCAAGGAAGGACAAACCAGTGAACCAGTGACAGGGTCATAGTTAACCTAATTGAGGAGGTGTAGGCTAGCCCAACTGTTCAGATCCCACGAAAAGATCTGTTGTTAATGTTTTGGCAGATACCACAGCACACCTTTAGAAGTCTCGAGAGTTCCGATAAGACCTGTTTTGTAAAGACCTGATATATTGTAAAGCCATGAGAATCCTAAAAGGTATATACTCTACAGATATACAATCTACAATTGTCTGACAGGTGAACACTTTGTGTCTCCTTTCTGACAAGTTACACCCGTTCATGTACACCACACACATCTAGAGACACCAACTTATGGCTAGAGGAACACTCATGTTGTTTGAGTTTGGGGTTTTGCCAGATGGGGTAAACAACTGTTATGACGTGCAATGACACTGAATTAAAACTAACTACTAATATTAATAATTTTTGGTTAAAATTTAAGCCCAATTAAGTCATTCTAATAATAATTATAAAATCACGACAACCTAATATGAAGCTTTTGCCCCTTGTCCTATAATATCCTACTTAAATCTACCAATACAAGGATGGAATATCAAACAGCAGGTGGTGTTAAAGCGCTAAAACTTTTCCGAGCTATATGGAAATGTCTAATCAGCTTTCTGCTCAAACCTCTGACCTCTGACCCCTGAGCTCACCTCATGCTGCGAAGGTCCCATCCTCGAATGGCCGTGTCGTTGGCGGTGGCCAGCTGGGTGCTGTTGTGGTGGGGGCTCCATTTACCCGAGGTGAATTTCAGCTGCCCTTTGCCTTCCAATGTGGTGCTGCTGGAGATCTGGAGAGGCAAATCGATCCACACACACACATCTCAATCAATGGCTGCATATTCACAGAGGAGCCCTGAGCAGGCTTGTGTCCTGTCCAGGACGGCCTAAGAGCTGAGATTGTGCGCCACTGAACACACCTCTAAGGCTGAAACTGCTCATATTGATGAGAGTCAAAGAGACAGGGCTCCCGCTGCGAGACAGAAACCATACTTTTCACCTTTTTTTATTGGAAACACAATGACAGGAGCTACTGAGAGTCTTCAGTGTCCTTAATGTGTTTTCTAGAATATGAGTAACAGTGACAAAATATATCTTGAAACACCATTTGAGGCATTAATTACCCATTAATTACCCTGTTTCTGTACTGGATACAGGCTGGAGATTAATCAATATTTATACCATTTATTAGATATCGCAAGCCTGCAATAACCATCATGGATTAGTATTGGAATTTTTTTGAAGTGAAGTGATTGACCTACTGTGGTTACACAGAGAGGAATTTGACCTCTGTATTTCCGTGCAGTGTAACACATAACTTGTAAACACACACACTAGGGGGCAGTAATCACACTTGCCCAGAATGGGGGTGGGGGCTATCCACAGGGGGGGCCGTTTTTCAGCACAGTGGACGCGCTTATCCAGAGCGACTTACAATAGTGCTTAGCCATTAACTCCAAAGCAATGCTGGTAGACCAGAATTTACAGTACTTGAAGCTTTGATGGCCAGAAATGAGCCATACAATACCAACCATAAAACCACCACATTGGTGCCAGGACAGAGAAAAGTCTGGATTCTTGCTTCACATGTGTCCTGGATGATGGTGGGTCAAGTTGAGCCATACTTAAAGAATGTAGGGCTCTGCCATTGCCATCAGGTAGGGAGGAACTGGGCCGTCTTTGGCTTTGTAGGCCAGCGACAGGGTTGCATATCTGATGCGGGCTGTTATAGGAAGCCAGTAAGGGGTTTGCAGCAAGGGGGTGACGTTGCTTCTGGTCACAAGACTGGCTTCCTACATGATGGAGTAGTTCATGGGATAAATAATAAATATATGTGTGGGTGCACAATATTTAGACTGACTATTAACTATGCATCTATTTAACATTTAGATAAACATCACTAAGTACGCAGATTAATTTGTTTTGTTACTGTATTAACATTACATATGGTGTGTTAATATAACGTTTATGTCTTATTAATAGTAACTGATTCAGCAAAGAAAGTTAATTAACGAAACATACACCATATGACCAGAAGTATGTGAAGACCTGACCATCACACACATATTACAGCACTGGGCAGACACTCTTTACCAGAGCAACTCACATTCATCACGCTTATTTAACTGAGCAGTTGAGGGTTAAGGACTTGGGTCAAGGGATTTGAACTTATGTGAAAACCATGTGACTGCTCAGTGGTTGAGATGTTAGACCTCCAGTCACTACCTACAATCTCAACATATTGCGTAATATCTGGTTATTCAATAAACTGTGCCACAAAAATTTAGAAGCATGCAGTTATATATAGGATGGCTTTCTATGATGTAGGAATAAAAGAAATCCCTTCACTGGAACTAAGGGGACGGGTTGGAATTCTGCTCAGCGCCCGCAGGATCTTTTTTACGGCCTACTAACCCCAACTATACACACAGCACTGATGAATGCATGACACCCCTTCTTCACTCAACTCAACTCCTATCTAGAACCACACGAACCTTAAATTCTGTAGAATCTGCTTTGCTACATATTGCTACCTGCCTTGGCATAACAATAAAGGTACCAATATACGAGTTGCAGCTGTCATTGTTGACCTATCAAATTACTCATGCTACCTTACCTCTTCCTGGTTTCGGATGTTTTTAGACTTATGTAAGCTCGGTTTTTTCATTTTGTATCAGCAAACGAATCTTTGATTGACTCCTGTGTCAGAGTGTTACTTTGATTCTCTAGATTCAGTGCATGTCAGAGGATGGAGGGCGCTCACTCTGAGAAAGATCGAACCTGAGATCAATCTTATCAATAATTTTGATGTAACAGGACCCAAAAGGACCACCCTGTGCTTATAGCCAGTTGGAGTGGAAGACGCTGAGTATCGTACACAGAACTGGAACTGGAATACCAACGTACTACAGACTAATGCTCTTGTGGCTGAATGAGCACCACAGTCATGCTCCAAAATCTATAGGACAGTCTTCTGACAAGAGTGGAGGTTATTTTAAGAACAAAGGGCTGCAACTGAATGTCAGAACAGGATGTTAATAAACACATGAGAGTGTTAGATTCAGGTGAATATCAACATGAAAGAAAGTGAAGTGAAAGTGAACTATTTGCCTACTGTGCTTGCACACAGAGGAAAGTGACCTCCGCATTTAATCCATCCGTGCAGTGAACACTAGGGGGCAGTGAACACACTTGCCCGGAGCGGGGGGGCAGCCCCAAACCACGGTGCCCGGGGAGCAGTTAGGGGAGTTAGTTGCCTTGTTGGGCACCTCAGTCGTGCTTTGCCCTGGGCAGGGATCGAACCCACAACCTTCCGGTCAAGAGATTGGTTGCCTAACCACTAGGCCACGGCTGCCCCGGCCATCAGGTCATATTGTGTATATTTGCCATTTTTATTCTCCACCCTTACAGCAGGTCACTGGGGTTTGTTGAAACTAGTACGAAGAAGAGCTGAGAGAAATCTTCCAGCTGCCTGCAGTCGACATAAGGCAAAGCAGACTTTAGTGAAGCAGTTCAGCTTAAAATCAGCTTTATCTTTTCAGTTGAAGGTGTGATGACATATTGCTGTGGTAACTGCAAGCTTATTATGTTTTTTTTCTCCCTGCCTACATTAGTATATAGTGTCATTGTGAACTACAGTAGACATCTAATGAGAAACGGTAAAACCGCTGCATAAGCGATTCGAGAAAATGTAGGCTAAAAGACAACGGCGGAACAATAAAACAATTTAACGACAAGGTGGCGGGACGGTTTAGGAAAGAGGAAGAACAGAAAGAGGACGCATCATCACTCTTGAAAATGACAGTCTTGCGATGGAATGAAGCAGGGCGAAACATCGTAGCTGTATCGAATAATGATAAACAAAAGGCCAGAGCATTGGGAGTTGTCCTGTGCTGCTTTGTTCATCGCTCGGTGCCGTGTGAGCAGACAGACGAGCCAGATCTTACCCTGCCTTCCCTCCTAGAGTGTTTTCATTTATTTATTTATTTGTTTGTTTTTTGAGGGCTTCCTGGAGGAAAGCCAGAGCACAAAGGCGTGCTGGAGTAGATCGATCCTGGCCTCACACCAGATAAGGACTCATTACTCCATTCCTCCAGAATTCTATAAGGTGTGTATATATATATAAAAAAAAAAAAAAAAAAAAAAAAAAAAAAAAAAAAAAATTGTTCGTATGAAACACCTTGAGGTTTTTATGGAGGGAAATGAAGGCTGCTAAATAAATAAATATGGATTATAATTAAGTAAAAGAAGGGCTCACATCTTGTACTGCAGTGCCCATCACAAGCACCACTCTCGCCAGCCTCCATTAGCCTCAATGCCATTAAACATTAGCGTGAACTCGGCAGCATGATGCCACGCACTCTCTCTCTCTCTCATTCTCTCTTACGAGGCTCGCTGAAAGCGCGCTGCGATTTCTCACACTGTGCTGTTTTGCTAAGCTGGCTTGGCTTTAGCTTGGGTGTTTGGTAAGCCGTGAAGTCGTGAGCCTGTCGAATTCTCGAGCAGAATTCACCGAGATTTGGGGTTAAGAAAAAAAAGCTTTACAGTCTAAGCAGCGGAAAGGACGCAACCGTGATGAACACATCAACGTGAGGCGTTCTGGCTCAGAAGGAAAAAAAAAGGGATGTGGGGATAGACGAGATGAAGGGAGCTGGCATGTTTTCCTGTGTGTAAGGGAGGTTTGCATGAGGGAGATTAGCATTCTCATCAGTGCTGCCAGAATCTGACTGAGAGCCCTGCCTCTCTCTTCTCTCCCCCCCCCCCCATCCTCTCTTACCCTTTCTCCACGTCTGTTTTAATGGACGCTGCTCCCTCAACAGACCTCGTCACTCGATAACCCCCCTTTCACTCTGCATACAAAGCTGACATTAGCAGGACTGCTTAGAGAGGCTCTTTGTGGCAGTGACCGTGGACCTCTTGAGTAACCTCTGCTGAGGTCGAGTGTGTTTGCATGTGTGTCTGTGTGTGTCTGTGAGGGGGTTGCTCGCTGTCTGAAAGGACCTGACGTCTTTGCAGTCCTCTACTCGCGCAGACGGGCTCTCAAATGTTGAGTCAGGGTTATGTCCTAAAAGGCCCGTGACACGTCCAGCCTGTGAATTTCAGTCAGCGAGGCATTAATTAGTAATGACTGCAGCGCATTATTAATGGATACCTTCAACACGGCGGCTCCTCGCTAATGGGACATTAAGTTAACCAACCTAAACTCACATTTCATCTGGACTTGCAGTACTGCGGACATCCTAATTGCACAAGCAGTGGCTTGTGGGAAGGAAAAAAGATAAACCTAAAGGGTCTATAGCGTAACTGGGGCTTTCATCATCTCCTCAAGCTTAAACAAACAGGCTTCATTTATCAAGTCAGGATTTAAAGACAAGAAAGTTTCATCATGTTCCTGGTGTTAGTCAAATCACTGAGCAGGATCACCAACATGGCAACAAAGTTCCACCAGACACACTTACTGCATTATGAAGAACTCTAGACACTGAGCTTCACCAGCTCACGGTAACTTGTAACTTTACCTGGCTGGGAAATTCTCCCTAACTACACAACACTACTATATACTAGTGAACAAGTGAACAACTGCTTGTACTCAAAGGAATTTGACCTCCAGGTGTAATCTAAACACACACTATCCATTGTGTCTGGGTTGTTTGGGCACCTCAGCCATGTCATGTTGGTTACTGGGATTAAACCAGGGACCTTCTAGTCACAAGGCTTGTTCTTTAAACACAAGCCCATACCTCTTTATCTATGTATCTACTCTATCCATCTATCAGTCTTTCTCGCTGTCTCTCCCTCTATATCTATCTATCTATCCATCCATCCATCCATCCATCCATCCATCTAT
>JAOVVF010000002.1:18338540-18352477 GCA_028565595.1 Duopalatinus emarginatus
AATGTTAGTTTAATATTAATATTTTACATAGTAGTTTAACTTTAGTTTAGTGTTAGTGTTTTTACATAGTAGTTTAACTTTAGTTTAATGTTAGTGTTTTTACATAGTAAATTAATGTTAGTTTAATATTAATATTTTACATAGTAGTTTAACTTTAGTTTAATGTTAGTGTTTTTACATAGTAGTTTAATGTTAGTTTAATATTAATATTTTATGTAGTTGTTTAACATTAGTGTAATATTAGCATTTTATGTAGTTTAATTTTAGTGGTTGAACGCTAGTGCTTTAAGGTTGGTAGTTTAATGCTGGTACTCTGACATCGGTGATTTAACGTTTTTAGTTCACTGTTGGTGGTTTAACATTCATGGTTAAATCTGAGTAGTTTAATATTATCCCCCAGTTGTGTTTTATTCTTAGTACATTTATGTTTGTAGTTTAATAGTAGTTGTTTATTATTAGAAGTTTAATCTGAGTAATTTAACATACTGTTTCCTGCTGTTTGTTCATGTACACCACACAAGATTCTAGCTCTAGCAGTAGTTCATTACATTAAAATGGTTGATGACTACAAGCTGTCAGTCTATAACACGCAACACTGTATCTAGCCGTGGCTTCTCTGGGAACTAATTTCATTGTTGAAAAATAAGCATCAGTATATCAGTTAATTAGTATTAATTTCTGGTCTATCTGTCTGTTGTATGCAAGCTATATCACACAAGTAATATAATCATCTACATAAAACATATGGCAGGGTCGTACTAATGCATTGACTAATAACTTGTTTGTATAATAACTCATTCATGGGAACTTGCATAACACTTCTGTATAATGTAAGGCTGATAAAAAGCAGATTAAAATTATGTCCCATTATTTAACAAGGAAAGAACTGTTCTTTGTTTTTGTTTTTTTTTTTTAAAGGATGGTAATTGAATGACCTTTATAGCAGTACGCCATATTGCATTAATTCCATAACTGTTCGTCAGCTTGATTACGTAAGACATGTTTTCCTGTACATGCTGACACAGCAAATGAGTTCATCAATGTCTTTTTAAAACCATTCAAATATACATACATGTTTATATTTTCACAAGACATGCTGGGCATTGATTGAGTCGTGTTTGTGACTAGGTTGAATATTTTGTATGCTTCTCTTCCAGGAACTCCCGCTCTGCTCTTCTATGAGGCTTGACTTATTTCCAGGAATCAATGGCTGACAATGCACAAGATCTAGCTAATAATGTGGTAGGTTCTGATCAATTTTATAATTTGTTTATAATCCGTATACGAGTTTGTTTGTCAGTTTTGCTTACCTCTTGGCTGAACAGTATCGTGACAGCCATCTCTATGAGGTTAGTGTTTTACTGCTTGACCCAACCCTTCTGTGATTTGGTGCCAGCATTACACACAGGTGTGGCACCGTTGATAAAAGTATAGAACAGCTGCAATTACGTGTCATATTACTTTCTATAGCTGGAGGCTTTCCTGTTTGGACTTGTCCCCTTTTTTTATCTCTCTCTAATTCTCTGTTAAGTGTCTACGGTAGCAGAGATTTAAATTGGCTTTGAAGCATGACTAGGAGGACCTGTGTGTGGTGACTGATTAGTTATTGAGAGAAATACAGCGCTGATTACCGTCTATGAGACAATAAAAAGTGGAGATGTTGACCATTATAGATAATCAGCTGTTATGACATAGCTTAGTGGGCGTGCAGGCTAACTACACTACCTACAGCGTATAAAACCATAGATTTGAGATGATTGTACATGGAAATCAACTCTTCATTACTTTCCTGTAAAAGTAATGTTTTCTGTGATCTGTATTCCTTTGAAAGTTCTGTTTACTTGAATTAAATGCATTTTTATATATGAGGGTGAGTCTAAAATTATCCGCACTCTGGCTGTAGAATTTCAATAAAAGTTTATTTGTATAGTGCTTTTAACAATGGACATTATCCCAAAGCATCTTTACAGAAATTACAGAAGGGGTTATACATTTATATAAATTGTATCAATGATGAGCAAGCCAGTGGCGAGGAAAAACTCCCTGAGATGACAAAAGGAAGAAACCTTGAGAAGAACCAGACTTATAATGGAACCCATCCTTATTTGGGTGACACAGATTCTAAATAAAAAGTGCAGGTGACCAGAGAATTAATTAAAATCTGTAATATGATGTATGACACGTACTTAATTTTTTTTCCATACTGTATTTATTTATGTATTGCTTTTCAATACTCTGTCAGCAAGCTTTTATTTTCCGTCATTAAAAATGTTATAGGCTGAGCTGCGAGCCATGAATGCACTGCTAACGTCACCTTTTCATCACACATGAGTCTTTATTATTTTAGGGCTTTTTTTAGGAGACCAAACTAGTGATCATTCAACTGGGCAAGATCCAGGACTATAAAGTTGATGGTTTAACACCTTAAACCAAAGTGTTGATGGTATGGGCGGTGGTTTGAGGATGTGTATGTAACAACACAACACCCTTGGATAGCAGTCCTCTGCATTTTGTTTGCATTTTAGGCTTTAGCTCTTCAGTGAGCGTCTCACTGTAACAAGCGCTGTTGATTGTTGAACCTTTTTCACTGCACACTGCTCTTGTTTCATGCAAATCACATGTGGGACAGCCATTTTTTCTTGCACTGCAATCACAAAGGAACTGACATAGCACGTTCAAACCTGCACTGCAGTGACTGGAGGGACAGTGACCTAGTACAAGCATTGCTAAGACAATTTTTTTACTCACCCTCATTATCATCATTAAAAGAGTAGTAATTTAGTATTTTATTAAGTCTTTTTGGGTTGGCCAAAAGTAAATTTTTACCAAATGACTACTGTACTGATGATCATTCTCCATGCTGCTAAACCATTTCTTTTGACATGGAGGCTAATACGGTATATAACAGCATTCTGATCATCTACCATGTGTGTGTGCAGTCACGTGAAGGAGCCGAGGCCAACCAGCACACTGACACAGGCAGATCTGCGTCCCGGCCACGGAGGGAGGTTGAGCTCAATGGCCAGCCTCCCTCCGCTCGTGCCCCACAAGTAGTCACTGACAACGAGGATGAGGAAGATGAGGAGCTCACTCTAAAGTATGGAGCCAAACACGTCATCATGCTCTTCGTCCCAGTCACGTTGTGCATGGTGGTCGTGGTGGCAACCATCAAGTCGGTCAGCTTCTACACGCAGAAGGATGGCCAGCAGCTGTAAGTGTTAATAAGTTTAAACACAGCTACAGAAACAAAAGGTTTTGCATTAGTTAGTAGGACTTTTTTGTTCTCTGGTTATTGAATGGACAAGAGTGCGAATAAAACATAATAAGTGCTAAAAAAAAACATTAGTTTAGATCACAAAGTGTCTAGAACATAAAAGTATCTAGCTAACCATGATGATATCCCCAAATGATCATTTGTTTTGCTCCGGCAGCATCTACACTCCCTTCCGTGAAGACACCGACACTGTGGGCCAGCGTGCTGTCAACTCCATCCTCAACGCAACCATCATGATCAGTGTGATTGTGGTGATGACACTGGTACTTGTACTGCTCTACAAGTACCGCTGCTATAAGGTATATGTCAGCAGTTGATTAATCATACATGCCAATGTATGCCATGTCCAAACCTTGATACTCGGGAAGAATCTTTCAAAATGAAACAGTATAAATATGTGATGTAAACATGTTTTCAAGTGCTTGACTTTTTTCTAGTGTTAGAACCTGACTTATTTGCACATGGCTACTCTTTTTGTGTCAGTACCATCTTAATGACATGCTGTTATTGTTGTTTCAGGTGATCCATGCCTGGCTGTTCTTCTCCTCCCTGCTCCTGCTCTTCTTTTTCTCCTTTGTTTACCTGCTGTGAGTCATGTTTTTGCCTGCCATCATTACAGAAATAGTTAGTTGCAGACCTGGAATACTTAGAGAGTAGACATTAAGGGTGGGCACTGTCGCAAAAGTATCATAACACCGTAGCTGATTAGCCTGCAAGTATTCATCTCTTACAAGTGTTTCAGATCGACTGACTAATTTTAATATAAGATGCAAGTAAACACAACATGCAGCTTTTAAATGATCATTTCAGTTATTGAACATATAGGTTTTGAATAAATCTAGTAAGTAACTGGTTGTGCCACTATTAGCAGTAACAACTGCAATGAAACGTTTCAGATATTCAATAATAAACTAGGTAGAATAGGTAGAAGAAATACAGTAGACTTACTTGGGTAACCTTTGTCTCAAATTGGAAGTAGTTTAATGATCTGAAACATTCAAGTGTGATAAATATGAAACTTTCACACTGTGCACTTCACACTGCAGGGAGGTGTTTAAGACGTACAACGTGGCCATGGACTACTTCACGCTGGCTGTGATCATTTGGAACTTTGGGGTGGTTGGAATGATCTGTGTCCACTGGAAGGGTCCGCTGCGATTACAGCAGGCCTACCTCATCATGATTAGTGCCCTCATGTCCCTGGTGTTCATCAAGTACCTGCCCGAGTGGACCGCCTGGCTCATCCTGGCTGTCATCTCTGTCTACGGTTAGTAAGTTAGTTAGTTTCATTATCTAACACTCATGTCAAGTGTTTTTCTCTTATTTTTTTTTTTACATCCTGCAGTATGAGATAAGAGAGGCTATAATTTAAGGAAGGTCCAGACAGGGCCAAAAAAATAGTGTTGAGTGCCAATCGAAAGAAGTTTTCAACAGCGCCAAATTTCCTATGAGATCATCCCCCCCTACATGATAAATTACATTCTTAATGTTTCCAAACAATGTTATCTTCGGAAAACACGGACAAAGCCAGTTATTTTTAGGATTGTTTTCAATAATAAAAGAATAGATGTGGTGTTGGACTTTAAAGTGAGCTCAGCTCTGGCTTTCCCTGGCTGATTTATGTTAAAACTGTTTTGGGGAGCTATCACACTTACACATTAGACACTGTTGATGATCTGTCCCGGAGATGATGATTTGACTTATTGAGTCTTTTATCCTCTTTTTTTCTTCTGACAGATCTGTTGGCTGTGTTGTGCCCTAAAGGACCTCTTCGTATCCTAGTCGAAACAGCTCAAGAAAGGAATGAGCCTATGTTTCCAGGGCTCATCTACTCTTGTAAGATATCCAGAGAATCAGAGACATATGAGAAATTATAGTATTTCTAGTGTTGCTGTCTATTAGATAGCACATATTCAGTTTTGATAATAACTTTCTTTGTGGTTGGCAGCGACTATGGTGTGGCTGGTTGGCATGGCAGACAATGCAGAGTCAAGGAATAACTCTTCAGAAGCTGCCCCTAAACAAGAGGGCCAGGGTAAGTCTTATTGTTGGCTGCTTTAGAGGCCAAGAGGGGATCACATGACTAATTTTAGCTGTAATATGTCTTTCTTTAAAAAAAAAATACCATTCACTCTTGGCAAACAATATTTGATTTTCTCCCTGTTTCAATTTTTGACCTCACTTTAAGGCCTCTTGATGTATCCTGTAGTTGCAACGGCTCCGGTGGCTCATCCAGAGGATGATGGAGGTTTCACGAATGATTGGGTTGACCAACAAGAGCAGCGCCTCGGGCCTATGCAGTCCACCGAGGAATCGAGACGTCAGATTCAGCAGATGGAATCAGCACGTCCTCCACCTGTAGATGATGACGAGGAGAGTGAGTATCAGTGGGAAAAAAAGTTGAACACCCCTCCTCCAGGAGAACATAACGCACAACTATAAGGGTTTAGATGTTACTGGCATTATTATATATTACAGTGCAGACATAAGGGATGCTAAAATCACACACAATTACATTTCATTTAGCATTTAAACTTGATATTAAAGTTTAATAAATTATTTAAACTTATTCTGTAGGGGTGCGAATTTCTCAGTGTCTGGCGATTCGATTCCAATGGTCACGATTTGACTCGGAATCGATTTTTGATTAAGGAACATTTTCTATTCAAATGATTTATAAATTTTGTTTAAATTATTTGATTAACAAGATGAAAAGACAATGTCAACAAACATTTATTTATTAAATATTTATTAATAAAACACATTTATTTAAAACAATTTTAGGTTCCTTACTGTATAAAATATTTTGCATCATTTTATATTTATACCAAAAACAGGATTGTGCATACAAATCTGTAACTTAAATTACCATTATTAGGTTAGCATTAGGTTAGGTGGATAATATAAAACTCTTCTGTGATTTAAATATATGCATTGCAAGTTCTTGTCATGCGAGTTCCTGTTTGCTTAACTTATAGGGCACCTGTAGTAAATGAAATACAGCAACAGTGTTGGCCTCCTGTAATGGTGATGGGCCTACCAAAATGAAGCTAAGGGTGCCAATGTTTTAATATTAATTAGAATTGAAAACTTGTTTTAAAATATAACAAAAATAAAAAGTTTGAAGTACTCTTGAAGTGGCAATATGAGAATTGGTGATGCTTGTTTCCACATAGTTTGGACATATGACATGTTTTTGAACAGTGCTGGTGTTCAGGAAGTCTTTCAAAAGTTCTTTGAATGTTACTTGTTAACGTCCCAAAAGGACTCTATGTAGAGCACTGATGATGAACACTCTGGATGTGGGGTTCTACATAGATTCAACACTAGATAGCATAAACATGGCACAAAAACTAAGGAAATGTGTGTTGTATTTTGTGTTGTAATCTTTGTTGTACTAATGAATCTTATATCGTTGTCGTACAATAAATCTTATATCGTTGGAAAGCCTGTAAATTTCCCTTTGAAATGCTGCCAGATTTATAAGGAACATGCATATGTGGGATGTGCAGTAGAGCTGAGTATGCGAGTTGCGCCTATGAAAAATTTGCTAAATCCTCTCTGCCATTGCCAAACAGCTTATTCTGCCATTACCTAGTTTGGTGGACTGGATGATTGAATTTTAAAGAAACAAAACATATTGGCAATTTAACAATTTATTTATTTAACAAACAGTAGCCTCAGTAGCGTGTGGAAGAACCATGCACAGCCACAACAGCCTGGCACCACCTCCTCATGCTGGTCACCAGCCTGGTCACATACTGATGTGGGATGGCATCCCATTCCTCAACCAGCATTTGTCGCAAGTCAGCCAACATGGTTGTGTTGGTCACTCTGGCACAAACAGCACGCCCAAGCTGATCCCACAAGTGTCCAATGGTGTTGAGGAATTTTTATTTATTTATTTATTTTTTTGGGTAGCATTGGTACAAGAAAGAAGTCATCTACCAAACAAAATTTCCTCACTTTTTCTGCTATGTTTTTAGATAACAAACATTATAGCTTGTTATTATGAACATTAATGCTCTAACAATATCATCATATGTTTGTTTGTTTGGTTTTAAAGAAAAATCAAGTCATAATGTGTTCTTAAACATCAGAATTGTTTGCTTAAGTAAGATTGTGTTCCCAAAATATTTTATATGGTTATGTGGTTGGTGAAAAGTTATCTTAATTACAATTTTTCCCCATTTATACAGTGTTTAAAATATATAGTAAGGAGATTCATTATCGAATTGGCGAACTGTGAGCGTTACAAGAGCTATTTTTTATTCTTCCAGGGGGAGTGAAGCTGGGTCTTGGTGACTTCATCTTCTATAGTATGTTGGTAGGAAAGGCATCAGCTACGGCCAGCGGTGACTGGAACACAACGTTGGCCTGCTTTGTGGCCATTCTTATTGTAAGTCTGTTTATTATTATTATTAATGCTATTATTTTTGTTGTGGTATGATGGTTATCATTGGAGTTTCAGATGTTTTCACAGGTTCCTTTGGGTGCTCTAAATCTTTTCACATAGTGGCCACTGGTGGGCTGGTGTTTCATCCAGTTTTTGTTGCCTGAATCGAATTCAATATAAAGATAAATCAATTGTATTGCACAAGTAAAAGGTAAAAATATATGTTGTTATAATAGTAAACCTTTTTCTACCTGTAGCTAAAGAAATTCAAAGATGATAAAATTATTCTGGCAGTATCTGGCATTATCTTTGGTTATTCTAAGTTAACCACTAAGCCCTTTTGTAAGTCGCTCGGGATAAGATTGTCTGCTCAATGCAATAAAATGTAAATACACTGCAGTGCAATACACAGTCCAGATGTGTTACACTGAATGAAATAATCAAAGAGGAGTTGGACATAGCTCAGTCAAACCCAATGACCTGAGATCAGTTTACATGGGATTAATCCTTTTTTTTTTTTTTATCCCTGAAGCAGTTTGACTCATAAGTTGTCACAAGTCCATGTTTACCAGAACAATGAATAGAATTTACAGAAAGGCGCATAGATGAGTAATGGCAAACAAATGAATCAGCTCTGAAGAAATGAATAGGCTCCAAATTTAGAGGAGAAAACATTTCTTCATTCAATGCATGGGCAGCTTATTAGTATGACCGTGAACACTTTGATGTCTGTAGTATTATATGTTGTAGTTGTAGTTTTATTAATTTATTTACTTAACATAATTTACTTGCTTGTGTGTCTATACACATAGAACAGAAAAGTACAGAACAGAAAGTTATATTGTTTTTTGCTATACACAAAAGACACTGAGTTTAAAATGAAAGGCTGAATAGGATGGCTGACCAGATTTTCAGCATATATTCACTTAAATGTTAACAGTCAGCTTTGAGCATGGTACCTTTGGTAACAGACCAGATTAAGATGAGGATTACTGGATTAGGTTTAAACATTTCATGTTTGGTTGTGTATCCTTTGCTTTCTTCACACTTAGGCCTCTGTCACCTTGGTAGATTTAAATTTTGGTTTCTGTAGACTTGTGGCTCATCTCTTGGTTTCTTGTGTCAGTCCCAGTCAGCCACTTTCTCTTCCTATTGTTACTGCTGATGAGTGGTTTCATATTATATATTTCATATTTATCGTATATTATAGTATGGCTAAAAATGACTTGATCTTTTTTCATCATAGTCGGCTGTCTGGTCTTGATTTATCCTTAACAACAAATATGGTCTTCACAGGTGAAACCAAGATCCCAAACCAAAGAGTAGGCATTTATTAGGACACACGGGCAACAAGAAACACTTTCAGTCACACAGTTTAAATATTTTTGCTTAGATGAAAAATGGCATGTTTCAAAGAAAAGGTGCCAACTAACACATTTGGGTTTAAATGTCAGGAAATTAAACCAGAAAATCTGATCTGGTATGTCAGACATCCTTTGAATTATGGTCAAGTACTTTTAGACTAGACATTGTTCATGCAATTCTCTAGCTATATTTATTTATTTAGGTGCTACTATGGATTTTTTAAATTCCTGTGGTATTTGTTTTACATTTTACGTTACACGAAAATGATTTCTGTATGTCTCCCTATTTTGCAGGGCTTGTGCCTAACGCTGTTGCTCTTGGCCATCTTTAAGAAAGCCCTCCCAGCTCTCCCCATCTCTATTACATTTGGATTGATCTTTTATTTTGCCACAGACAACCTGGTGCGCCCGTTTATGGACCAGTTAGCTGTGCACCAGTTCTACATATAGCAGAACGTGCTATCCTGCAACTTGCTCATGCCCTGGTCGTACCACAGAGGACCTCAACCTCGGTGGGAAAGGGGGGAGTTGATGGCATTTCCATCGCCCCATTTCCTCTGTGATGGCTATGTGACTGGATTTTTCATTTTGTTTTTTTGGAGTGGGACCTCAAGTAATTCATTCCTCCCATGTGTTTTCTTTGTTCATTGATCATTGTAAATGCAGCATCTCTCCAATGACCCAAAAGATTGACACTGGCATTTGTGATAATTGTGTAGCAGTTGTTTAGGAGAGAAAAATTGTGAATTAAGGACGATTTGCATCATAGTTAATCATCGCAAGGTTATATTTAACTTAGATGAATGAATGTTTTATAATAACTGGATGAGGACAAATGCATGGCTTATTTCTGGGTTAATGGACTTTATATACTGCATTAAATGGAACCATATCTGGATCCAAAGCTCGATACAGACATTAAATTTTACATTGACTTGTATAAAGCATTACTTTACAGACCTGTAACTTGTAAGTGATTATGACTAAGTGGTTGGTACTGAACACCGTTTTTTTCCCCTATAGTGTTTTTAGAATTATGGTTTGGAGTTGAACACTGGCACAGTCCAACCATATTTGTTAGTCAAGACGTGTTGCTAAAGTTTGTTTCAGAAATAAAAAGGTAGAGGCTACTGTTTTGCTCTCATCGTCTGAGGGCATCATTTTGGAATGTATACATGCGGTCCTGAACATATGTTTTCACCAAAGTATATGGGAATATTTGTTATATTTTGTTGTTTTTGTCAGTCTGTATTGTCATTTGTCTTATGTTTATAGAATTACCTCTCGACTTTTGTTAATTTCAACATTTTTTTTCCTACAAAAAAAAAAAAAAACAGAACAGTATCTTGATTTTTTTCGTTTTGTTTTGTTTTTGTAATTGGTTTCATAACCAACTTTCTTGAATAAAGGAGAAGCTCTTTGAGCATTTCCCCTTCTCTCCAGTATAATCTGTAATAGGTTGCGGTAAATATCTTAAGCTAAATTACTACAGAAAAATACATGCATTATTTACATTCAGGTGTTAGAATACCTAATTTCAAATAGTCTTCAGCCATCATCCTCTACCGCTATTTCTGTTCTGAGTCACTCTTATTTATTTACCGTAAGGGCCTGGCAGACTTCAGGAACAATAGAAAAATTCCATGGATACTGAGCTTTGGTGTATTGTGTACCTCCTCACTGGTTGTACCTGAATGAAACACGCAGTTTGCCCAACTCACTAAAGGTATTAGTTATCACCACATGGACCATGAGCCTGGGCAAGTAGCAGCATTAAATCTCTATTGTGATAATCTTAAGCTTCATGTTGGGCTTTCATTTATTCCACATGTCTGCCCCACCTGTGGTTTGCAACGATTTGACTAAGACACTGGTGAATGAATTCAGAAGGTTTCTCAGAAATACTCTGCAAACACTGCATAGAGTTTCTAGCTTTGATGGGTTTAAGGTTAAAAAGAAATGCACCTCAAATGGAGCCCTGTAATTCAGCATCTGCTCTGTGCAAATCAAATTTCCTCAAATCATAGTAGTCTTTTAATGGGATTTCCCAGTAGATGTAGTAAGAAGGGAGAGAGTGGGGTGTTCATCAATTTTTTTAGACAATTTAAAGCACCTCAACACCCAAGTCAACTCTCACTTACTTATTGTGCTTGTTTAAGATGACCTGCACATCACCTTGGTGGTAAGTGAGAGTAGTCGGTTGCAGTTGTGGAGGACATTATACGAGAGCCTCCTGTAACCCATGTAAACTATGGCAGATCATGTGATGTTTGCGTGATTCTCTATGTAATTACATACCTGCGGCACCACCGTCTCACCCTGTATATGATGTTTCTAAAGGAAATTGGCATGCATGTCATAATGACATAAAAAGGAACAAACAGGAGCTGAGTGGATTTCCAGCTGGTATGGGACAACATGAAGTAGGCCAAGTAGATGTTTGGAGCAACCAGATGGCGCTAAACATACATTTTAAGCTTAAGTGAGGTTAGCAGAACAACTTGGCATGTGGAAGCAGCAGCCTGAAGATCTAAATAAACATTTGTAAACACATTTTGAATGTGCAACTTGTGAAAGCTTACGAGATGTGGAAGTATTTCACCATGGTTGTAAATGGACCTGGAGAAGGGGCCATAAGTGCAGATTATAGGTGAGTAAATGGCAAATGGAAAAGAGCAGACTTTCACTGGCTCGTTTTATGTGGCATGTGGCCTTCTTTCGTTTCCCTACTCTGTACTTTTTTATTTTTAGTTTTGTACCAGATGAAGCAATTATCTGTGGTGGTTCACACCTGTTGCCCATTTACAAGACTTGTGTTTACGTGCACACAGGATGAAGTCTGCGAGTATAATTAGAGGACAATTATCTAATCAGATGTAAAATAGCTACCATGAGCCTTACATATGCAGCATTGATTGCCTGAGGAATGAAACAAGATTTACCATAAAAAAGATCCCATGCAGCTCATAGATCCTCTAGAAAACCAACAACTGTCAGAACTTTTTGCCTGACCTTCTGCCTGACCTCTACATATGTAATATGTAACAAGCACAGATCTTTTCATGCAAGCAAGTCAATGGAACGTCAACTCTGGGGACCAGTGAGCTCATCCTGCTTTCCTTTTCATCTGACTTTTGATATTTTTATAGGCACATAGAAATGAGACACTCCCAGAGGCAAAAGCAGACCCACCTTTCAGTCATCAGGCCTGCTAAATTCTGTCTGGAGGCCGCAGCTGGAGCTGAGCACACATGCTGGAGCACAGCACATAACCTCAAGTGGCTTAAAAACGTATATTTTCACTCACCGCTAAGTCTCCTAAAAAAGAGCAGTAGTTGGCACCCCAATTATAAAGTAGCAAGCCAGTTTTGGAAACGCATGGTAATATTTTCCTTTTCGTAGTCTCTATTATGGCTTCAGTGGTTTCCTTTTTTAAAAAAAGTGTCTATGTATGTATGGATTGCTCAATAGCTCATTGTATATGTTAGGGTAATCTTTGCATGTCTGATTTAAATAGAGTATAGCTTTAATTGCTCATTTGATAAAAGGTGTGCGGGCAAAAGTGATCTAGTTGGTGTCTGTCTACTTTTCTCTAATTAGTTCCCAGTTTACAGAGCGTGACTCATTTTCACTGGTGCTAACGGTGAGATCTTGTGGCTGTGTCAGGTCTAATTGTTCTACATTTTGCAGACCATTTCTGACAAATTGCAGACTAAGTACTCTAATTCCAGTGGGCGTTTTTGGTGTTTTAGAGACAGTTGTGTAGATAATAGAGAGTGAAACAGTCTGCATAGTGTGTCAGGCCTGAAATATATAAAATTACACCAGTCTAATATTTGGTAGTTTCCTACAGACTCCACCATACTTCCTGCAGAACTGTTCATAACTGTCTGAGGTGTAGGATTTCTGTGCTCCACAGTGTGTTGTATTGTATCCCAGATGTGTGTTTGATAATGTTGATATCTGGTGACTTATGTGGGAATGGCAAAAGCTCAAACTTAAATGAGTGTTCTTCTCACCATAAGTTGGTGTCTCTATTCATGTGAGTCAATGCATTGTACTGTCGGAAGAGGCCAAACCCATCGGAATGAATGCAGGACATGAGCGGGTGTAGCTCATCAGAAAGGATTCATACATAGCGTTCACCTGTGAGAGATTAGTAGATGTATCAGGGGTCCCATGGAATGCAAACAAACCCCATACCATTATGGAGCCACCACCAGCCTATGTATTTTGCATAAACCCATCTGTACCAGTTTTTCATGGCACTTCAGTGTATGGTTTTTGCTCTCTAATGACTCTAATAAAATTGGAACAAAGCTTTACGTGAATATTTTTCTTTCTTTCTTTCTTTGTCGATCTTACTTTCCTTTTTTTTCTGTCTACCTTTGATGTGTACTTTCATGCCACATGAACAAAACTTCAACGCACTACTGTTATAAGACAAAGAACATACACTATATGGCCAAAAGTTGTGGACAACTGACCATCACACTATTATTTAACTCTTCCCCAGAATGACTTTGTATGCTTTTATTACATACTTTGTGCACATAGCAAGCCCCATTAAGACAAAGTTAGCTATAAATGGATTGGTAGTACTCAAGTTACCTGCACAGAACCTTGACCTCATCCCCACTGAACTGCCGCTCTGACAGCACCCCAGACCTTCTTACTTAACCTCCCTCGTACTGTTGTGGCACAACGACCAACAAAACCATGCTCCAAAACCTACTGGAGGATTATTGTGGAGGATTATTGTGACAGGAAAATGGGAACTAAATCTGGAATAGGATGTTCAACATAGTTAACTAGCCGTTAACTAGTGCGATTCACCCGTAGTTCATGTTGAGGCTTGTCGCGCGCTGCTTCAGTAAGAGTAAGGCTGCGTCCGAAATGGCAT
>JAOVVF010000002.1:18353988-18367851 GCA_028565595.1 Duopalatinus emarginatus
ACTATAAACTGTAAAATAACTATAAATAACTAGACTATAAACTGTAAAATAACTATAAATAATTGTACTATAAACTGTTAAATAACTATACATAACTATACTATAAACTGTAATAACTAGACTATAAACTGTAAAATAACTATAAATAATTGTACTATAAACTGTAAAATAACTATACATAACTGTACTACAAACTGTAAAATAACTATACATAATTATACTATAAACTGTAAAATAGCTATAATTAGTTGTACTATACACTGTAAAATAACTGTACATACTGTACAACTATATTATAAACTAGAAAAAAGACCTATACATGTGAGTGAAAGATGATAATCCTGCATGTTTATGGATTTACTTTTTTCACCACTTTGTTGAAATCCTATTGTCCAGATGTTTTGGATGTGCATTTGAATGCAAAAGTTTGCATCCCCAGCCCTCTTAACTGCTGCTCAACTGTACCTTTAATATGTATCATCCATGATATGTGATTTAATGCATATAATAGTCTTTTAGAATAAACTACAAGAGAGCAATAAAAGAAAGAAAAAAAACCACTTTGCATCCAGATTTGATTTGAAGAAGAAAAAAAATGACATCCAGCTGATTTTTAACTGATCTGTGGAGAAAATTGGGCCATTAATTCACTCTCTATGGCCGAGGGTGCATGAATGTTACAGCCCAGAGGATACAAAAGAGGGTGGCGGTGGTTATACAAGCAAACGCTGCCATGCATGTTATTAGAGATTTTTTATATTATTTTTTAATAATGGGGTGAAAACTTGGGTGAAGTGTTTACAGTAATTAATTCTACTGTTAGTGTCTTAACAGACAGAATGTGTGTGTGTGTGTGTTTGTCTCTGTGTGTGTGTGTGTGTGTGTGTGTGTGTGTGTGCGCCTTATAATACATAATTAATATCAGTGAAAACAAACTCACCAAAACAAAATGGTTAATAATAAATTTCCTGGTCTACTTTTTTTGCCCCTAGGGTGTTCAACTTCATCCTCCACCCCTCCCATAACGCTACATCTTGGTGTTTTTATAGTATCGCCTGGTCTGATTAAGACACTCATAGCAGACACAGGGCTTAATGCTTTTTGGTTTGTTGTTTGGGTGTTAGTGGGTGGGTGTGCTGTCTGGAATTCAAGAAAACACAGAGTACAGCATGTTCCAAAAGATATCAAATTAACTAATAGTGGTGTCTGTGGATACTTTCTTTTCTCAGAGGAAAGATGTTAACATGTTAATCAAATCAAAACACCCACTGAGTAACAGCATGATTTCTTCCAGGTCTGAAAGAAATACACATGGGATCCTAAACCTTCTACATGTAGTAGTGTCTGTATCCACTAACAAGCCATGCACTGAATACCAAAGAACATATCTCCCAGGCCTTGATATTAACGATTGCCAGTACACCTCAAGATGAAACTTGACAGGCGTCAGCATGCACACACTGGCAGCAGCAGCTTGGGTACCTCCCCAAACTGTCTCTTAGAAGCATTTTTTTGCTGAATGTGTGTATTCTTAGGCAGTGTTTTAGCATTTTAGCTTTCGTCAGATTCATGTTCAGTCCGCTGTGCCTTGCTAGTGCTTGAACTGATGGGTGTTTTCACTGCCATGCATAAAGTGTCCTTAGGGTACCCATAGTGGTGTAAGAAGTTAATAATAACAAGTGGGTGCATAACAATTATCAGTTAGGATAATCTAGTGGCCTCCTGCCATGTCTAATGTGGTGCCAGTCTCAACTGACCATTGGAATGAGAATTTGCTTCTCTAAAGGGCCATTGGTAGCAAATGGAGGGCTGTTCTCCTTCATTACAGGGGTGTGCTACCTTAATAGCATCCTGTAAAAATAAACTAGTTCATAATTTTCCTGAATCACAAAAGACGTCGGAACTTTATATTACTTTATAGCAACTTTTAACCACAAACATGTTAAGTGTTTTTGCTTTAACAGCAGCTCTGGTCATAATCTGGTCAAGTATATCAAAATGATCTTAGTAATACGTTATTATTTCTATAGGAACAACTAACAAAGGGACCTGCGTGATGGATGCTCAACCTAAAGAAATAAAAAATGTGTAGTTGTAATTTGGTTAATTTGTTTGTCAGAAAATGTTTAGTTAGCACATATGAAAGGAGTATCCAGTGTCAGAGTCTTCTAACATTAAATCCGTTACTTTAAGCTTTCCAACATGGATGGAGGGCTGTTGCAGATCCTCAGTAACACAACAAACTGTTGTCTTATTAACTTTAAGAGTGAAAGAAAAAAGAGAGGAATTATAAAAGAAATGACTGTTTATAGCTAAACATCTATAAACAGCTATTAGGGCAGTTGTGACCTAGTGGTTAGTGAACCGGATTTGTAACCAGAAGGTTTTGATCCTCGCAAAGGGCAAGCCATGACTGAGGTGCCCTTGAGCAAGGCAACTAACTCCCCAACTGCATCCCTGGCACTGTAATTTGGGGCTGCTCCCCCACTCCGGGCAAGTGTGTTCACTGCCCTCTAGTGTTCACTGGTGTGTGTGTTTCACTGCACGGATGGGTTAAATGCGGAGGTCACATTCCTCTATGTGGAAGCACATTAGACAAATAGTTCACTTTTTCACTTACAGTTAGCTGCGGGTGACAGATTAATTGGAAACCTGTCCTGTGGAGGCATTGTGTTAGCACGGCTTGTCTCTAATCAGTACAATATATTTTTATCCTAGTAGGAGTGGTCACTTCCAGGATGACCGCATCCCCATCCACAGGGAGTGTGGAAAGGATGTAATTTATATGCAATGGCCTTCACATACACCAGATCACAACTTAGTTGATCACTTCTGGGTGTTTATAATGTGTTTATAATACTCTCCACTATTATTATCAGAACACCAAGTGAGGGAATATTGCTTGCGAAATAATTGTCATCCTTCCAATACAGTTCCCTAAGACTTTAATGCCTCTATTTAATATCAAGAAGCATTCAAGCTGTTTGTATAGCTAGTGGCGGCACAAATGCTGTTTTATCTTTAATCAGTTATCATCTGTATACTAGAAGTGTTTGTAGATGTATATGCATGTGGTGGTTAAAGTATGGGGCTACTGAAGGAAAATAAAAGGTAGCTTAAGTATAAAAAAAACTAATTTATACAGAGAACAGTATGTTTTGTCCTACGCACTGAGCCGCTGTATGTGATCATGTATTGTATATTGTACATTTAGCAGGCATAAGACCACCACAGGCATCTGAATCTGGCTACAATCTCCATCTCACTGATTATCCACATGTATCTGCAGACAGATTTTTGATGAATTGTTTATCGGTCCGACAGTGAAACTCTGCAATAGCATGTGTGCGTGTTTTGTTGTACAGCCTTCTACATGCATCCAGATGCTCTCCTTGTGCTACACTTATGACTCGTTTGCTGCCAATGATATCATATGGATTCCCGGAAAAAATACACTTCCCACTCACCCTGGATTTGTAAAAAAAAAAAAAAACTTCTGTTGCAATCAAAAACGCAGTCCTGTGCTCATCCCAGGATTGTTCACAATATGCTCATGCTGAAGGACACATATTAATGTTGTAATGATTTATAGTCTCACTGTTTGTATAGAAAATGGCTGGTTTTAAGTCTGGTTCCAGGGTGGCACTCTGGCACAGTGGGTAGTGCTGTCACCTCAGAGCAAGAAGGGTCTGGGTTTGGTTTCCTTTCCGTTTGGAGTCTGCATGTCTGTCTCTGTGGATTTCCTCCAGGATCTTCCTTCCTCAGTCTAAAGTCAGAGCAACTGGAGGTCCTAAATTGCCCCTAGGTGTGAGTCTGAATTGCATGTGTCTGCTCTGACCACCTGTCCATGGTGTTTTCCTGCCTTGCACCCAATGAGTTCTGAGATGGAGACTCCCAACACCCCCCACAACCCAGTAGTAGGATAAGTGGGGTGGATAATGAATGATTCTGGTTCATCTCATGGTCTGTTCCAGATGTCACCCGAGGGATTTTTTCCCTTGATTCTGTTGCCTATGGCTTGATAAATGGAGACATAATACATGCAATGCTGCTTTTTGTACAACAAAATCTCTTGGTAAATGCTGTGTGGAAATACAGTTGTAGTGAAATTGAAACAGAAATCAGCATACTGCAGTTTCGATGCTGTGACATTAATTGTCTCTAGAGATATCTAAAACATCTGTTTTTTGCCAGACTAGACTAGTCCAGATCAGATCTCTAGTGCTTCATTCTGATCTTTTTATTTGTTGCAGGATTGTGTGTGCATAATAAATTCACCAGCTGCGGAAGAAGGTAAACTTTATCTTGGCTATTCGTGTAGACATTTTGATCTCGTCATCCATGTTTATGTTTAACATGTGTCTTTCTTCAAGGATTGTCTATCTGCTATAGCATAACGATGAAGCTGCTGTTGGCCGTGGCCTCCATGCAGATGCTTCTGGCTCCAGTGTTCATGGTAAGTGCAGTGAGATCAGAAATATATCAGAAGTAATAAACAAGTGTGAGTCAAAGTAGACGTTTCCAAATTAATTTTTCTTTATTTAAAGCTGTACGTATATTTCAAATGTTCTGGCATCAAGTGTGAGGTCATTAATCTTGTTCGCGTCTTTAACAAGTGTAGTTACTACTCACATAAAGGCATGTTATCTTTTGGCTTGTGTTTGAAGCCTGTGGCCAAATGATTTGCATTTTTAGCTGCATTTTCGATTTTTAATATGTTGGAAATAATTTTAGATAACTGTAATAAATGTGATATGTTTACAGTTTCTCTCTGGATTAATTAAGTTCTATGTATCTGTCTGTCTGTCTGTCTGTCTGTATTAGTACATCCCAAGTAAATATGTTAAATATAAACATTTTGATTTTAGATTTTTTTCTACAATTTGCGTAACGCATAATTTAACCCCACTGTGACACTGGTGTTTTAGGTGCCGACTGGTGATTACTGGGCCGAATGGGGACCGTATGGAGAGTGCAGTCGCTCGTGTGGCATTGGTGTAACCATAAGGACGAGACAGTGTGTGAGTCAGAGGTAAGCAGACATCTTTCATGCACATAATTGGGCAGCATCGTGTCTGTAAGTGTCTGGTTGTGTGTTTCTGAGGGATTGGGTGTGTCAGTAGAGCCTCAGGCAGAGCTTTGTTTTGAAGGACAGTTTTTTTTTTTAAACACCTAACAGATTTTTGGGGAAAACCTCACACTTCCTCCAAACTGACATGAAATATTGGATGCCATACCTGAGATTCTCAGTTTTAGACTTTCTGTTCATGCATGCTTTCTGAAAAAAAAACAAAAAAAACTTGAAGCCGTCTAATCCTTTGTCTGAATCTGGGAGTTCTTTTGTCTTGCCTGTTGAACATGAAGTAGGATAAAGGCAGGCGTTTCCCAAGTACAAGCCCTAATAATGAATGCAATGCACGTCTTTATGCATTACACACTATTTTTCATACTGTTTTATACCAAACTAACATTTACAGCCTTATTTCATTGATGAAACCCTGACTCTTTTTAACAGATAGCTTTAATTATACTGTCACTGTTGCAATCCACAAATGATTTTAAAACACTTAGCTTGTGTAAGAGGGCTGGTTCAGCCTAGCGTTGTGCCCATAAATCCTGCCTGATTTGGAATCTGGCTAGCATGTTCTCTCTTGCATCTGATGACGAGCACAGTGCTTCTAAGGAGGAATCTGTCAATCCAGCACTCCTCTCCCCGCCGCTTATGCTATATTAAATTGCCTTCCTGAAATATTGTGAAATATTCTCTGGTGCCATATTTAGGATTAATGTTGCGACATGAACCGCAAAGCTGTGCTTTAAGCTAATCTAGTATAGTTGCTATGTTTGTGGCTTCTTATTACTGAGAAATGTAATGTTAGCATTTGGTATTCGGTCTTCCACCTGATTAAGTGATGCATGTAAGAATTATGCCTTAGGGCAGTGGAATATACAACAAAAAATACACACACAAGCATTACAGAATTTTATACTATGGACATGCAGTTGTGTCACAGAACCTTAAAACAAGAACACATACATGCACGCACCGTCTGACAGGCAGTGTTCCCATAGCATTTTTGTATTAGCTACGGTATTCAATCATATGTTTTGACATGTTTGTTGCTGCTGCCACTGTGGGTTCTAAAGCTAGGCAAGAGGTATGGAGCCAAGAGAGGAGCAGTAAATTGTGAGGAGCAGCGACTGAAGAAGTGGGGCAGTGTGGAGGCCTCTTTGTCACTGTCCTCTGCTTTCCTTCTCAATTTTAAATCCATATCAAAACCAGTATAAGTATTAGTATCAGAATCAGATTTAGTATCAGTTTTAAAATCAGTTTTAAAGTTAGTGTCAGAATTAGTATCAAAATCGGTGTCAGTTTCAGAACTAATATTTGTATTAGAATTAGTATCAGAATTAGTATCACTTTCAGAATTAGTATCAGTATCAATATCACTATTAGAATCAGTACCAGAATTAGTATCACCTTCAGAATTAGTATCAGACTTAATATCAACAACAGTATCAGTATTAGAATCATCTTTAGAATTAGTATCACATACAGAATTAGTAATCAGTATTAATATCAATATTAGAATCAGTATCAGAATTAGTATCACATTCAGAATTTGTATTGGAATTCATAACAGAATTAGTATCAGAATCAGTACCACTTTTAGAATCAGTATCAAAATTAGTATCAGAATCAGTACCACTTTTAGAATCAGTATCAAAATTAGTATCAGAATCAGTACCAGAATTAGTATCAATATCAGTATTAGAATCAGTATCAGAATTAGTATCACATTCAGAATTTCTATCGGAATTTATAACAGAATTAGTATCAGAATCAGTATCAAAATTAGAATCAGTATCAGAATTAGTATCAGTATCAATATCAGTATGAGAATCAGTATCAAAATTAGAATCAGTATCAGAATTAGTATCAGTATCAATATCAGTATGAGAATCAGTATCAGAATAAGTATCAGTATCAATATCAGTATTAGAATCAGTATCAGAATTAGTATCACTTTCAGAATTAGTATTAGTATCAGTATCAGTATTTGAATCAGTATCAGAATTAGTATCAGAGTTAGTATCAGAATGCTTATCAATTTCAGAATTAGTATTGAAATTAATATCAGTATAGAATCAGTACCAGAATTAGTATCAGTACCTGAGGGAAATGTGTGTATTACAGCATTACAGACTACAATAAAAGCAACACAGTGCAGTCATACTGTACATTATTACACAGATACAGACTGGCAGTAAGATAATATATATGTAGAATATATGCATTTAATAATATAATAAGTAAAATGCATTAAGAGTATTGTAAAACATCCTTAGTAATACAGAGATAAGTAAGTCATGGTATTTCTATACTTGCATATAATAATAGCTGTGCAGTATATATAATGTGCTATAAAACAATATCAGTAAAAGCATCATCCTTAACATGTGACAATACTCAGTGTTTATCTGTCACTTATTCAGCGTTATTAGGTAACGGATAACTTTTCTCTGTTTATAGGACTGATGGAGGCCGCAGCTGTGTGGGACCCAATAAATCCTATCGCACATGCAATATTCAGGTACACAGTCCTTGAAGCAGTATGACTCATGTACATACAGTGGGGTCCGAAAGTCTGAGACCAGATTTAAAACCTAGACAGTAAATGCTCAGTATCCTGAATAACTGACATTCAAGATTCTGCATTCAAGGTCCCTACTGAAATGTAAACAAAGTATTAACATTGACCCTATATAACTAGTTTTCCTTGAGTCTTATCTGTACCTATTAAAGCAAGTGATCTTACAAGACTGTGGATTTGATATAACATGAATCATCAGGTTTTATAAACTACGAGTCCATGCCAGCTGAAATCTTCTGTCATCTCAGCCGAAGTAGGACACTAAGAATGCTAAGAAATTTTAAAATGCATGTAAATATTTTAGGTAACTCAGGTTACTGTGGGTTGATGTATGTCTTTGTACATTTAAAACACTCAAACGTGCCTCTGCCTGCTTTAGTTTTACCGCTGATTCTTCATCAGTGTTAGTTCATCTATCAACCCTGTCTCTCTGTTCTAGGCCTCTATAAATTTTAATGAAACCTTTCCATTTTACACTTCCTTTTTATTTCTTGGCCTCATGTTTCTTGCTAGGACTGCCCTGAGGGTTCCAGAGATTTCCGAGAGGAGCAGTGCTCTCAGTTTGATGGCACTGATTTTCATGGAAAACACTACAAATGGTTGCCTTACTATGGAGGTGTGTATTTGACTCACTGTGGTTAGGGCTTCGCTGTATGTACTCAGCAGTGAACTTCAAGAAAGCCTTGCAACTGTGAAATCCCTTGATTAATAATGCATAAAGTAGTCTTTAATGCTAAAGGGAAATGTTGGGTTTATTTCCATCATGAGAAGTATAAACCTAGTGAGAACATCTGAACTTCTCAAGTTCATTACTAGGGGATTTCTTTTTTAACTTTGTTAGAATGTGAACTTAATATGTGTCAGCTGCCTAAGATAAAGCCCATGTTGTAACAAAAAAGCTCTTTTTGAGGTTTTTTTTTTTTTTTTCAAAGCATAAACATCAGCAATTTGCTTTTCTGTTTGCATTTCCTCTGACCTGTTTTAGCGGAGAACCAGTGTGAGTTGAACTGCATCCCCAAAGGAGAGAACTTCTATTTCCGTCACGGGAGCTCGGTGGTGGACGGCACACCCTGTCACCCTGGCAAGAGTAATATCTGTGTGGAAGGAGTGTGCAGGGTGAGAACGGATGACGCAACACCAACCCATACTGCTTTAGTGTCAGATGTCAGATATAGTCATTACTGGCATGCTTGGATAGTTGGATGGATAAAACTAAGGTCATTAGCTGAATCTTAATTAGAGACGCATTTGCATTTAAAGATTGACTGTGTCTTAGTAGAATGACCAGACTGTCCTATTTCCATGGCTCTTTCATATGCTCCTGAGAAATGCCTGCTTGTTTTCTATGGCAACAAGTACACCCTCTTTAAGCCAACACTTCCCGCGATTCACAATATAAGGCATCAGCAGAGTAAATCTATTAAATGTATTTAAAAGTACTTAAATAGCTAACAATGCAAATGTTAAAAAAATGTTTTATGTACCAAGGAGCAGTCAGGGCAGTTTATTAAACCCCAGGGGGGAATGTTCCTGCTCATAAATAAAAAAAAAACAAGTAAAAAAAGAAAACCTTTAAATTTGTGTCTTCTTCTTTAAGGAATGTCTGTAGTAGAGCTAACTGTCTCATTCCGGTTTGTCCTTCGCCACAGACTAGACATTATTTAAAGGACGTGGACATAGACGTAGCCACATGGACCATATCGATTACATCTTTTGAATGACAGAGCCCCACAATTCTAATCTAAATCTTTGATTAAAATAAATACATTGTAAAAAAAATAATCTCTTACCAAAACGTGATGCATGAAGTGCAAAGAACCTGTGTGACTCCAGTGTCTTCTAAATGTGTCTTCTTTTCAGTATAGTACATTCAAGTGTTTTTACACACACACACATTTCTTTTTTAAATTTGGCTGAATGTTTGGAAAGCGGTTATCACTAAGAACTATTGACAATGGGGTATAAATGTTAGATTAAATTACATTTAAGTTGATGCAGAGGCCATTCATCAACAATGGGTGGGGAATCAGACAATACATGAATGGAATAAGACAAAACATGTGTTGACATTCTGAAAACCGCCTGAATGTCAATGCCTGTAAATACCTAGATCCACTGTCAGGGCATTTATTAGGAATTTCTATGCAGATTTATAAAACATGTATATAATGTTTATAGTGTATCCTGACTCTGCACACAGTGAGGAGGAAAGTTAGAGAGGTTTAAATGTCTCCAAGGATCACAGTTCGAGATCTGCAGGAGCATTCTTGGCTCACAAAGTGTCTTAAATATACCGTTTGACAAAAATCCTCCCTGTCTTTTCTGCTAATAATTATCTGCACACAGCGTCTGGGCTGTGACAGCATGCTGGATTCTGGGCAGCAGGAGGACGCATGCCTGCAGTGCGGAGGGAACGGTCAGTCCTGTCACCAGATCAGGAACACCTTTTCCATGCGGGATTTACCCAAAGGTAACACCCCCACACACACATGCACACAGCCCTTATCACCAGAGATCTGTCATGGCGAATGCATTTAAATGTTTTTCTTTCTGCATGTTAGGTTACAATCAAATGTTCATCATCCCAGTTGGCGCCACCAGCATCCGTATCATCGAGAGTGTTCCTACTCGTAACTACTTGGGTGAGTGTGTGAGAATTGAGCAGCATTATGGTAATCACACTTAACCCTCTGCAGCTCAAGTGGATGGCATCCCTACTGCACGTATTGTTTTATTGCTATTATTAAATGTTGAAGAGTTCTGTTCTTGTGTGGCCGTGTGTTAGACGCTGTGCTTAAGTCTGTTCTTAAGTTTGTGTGTGATATAATAGACCTGAAGCATCTGCCACATGGCAACAGGTCAAACGGATGTCTAGGGTGGAATAATAATTAAATAACAAGCTATTAGAATAGTTGTAGTGTTGCTGTTGGTATGATTATAAGTATTCCTTACTTACTGTGAACATTTACAGCCATTAAGAACCTGCGTGGTGAATACTACCTTAATGGGCACTGGGTGATTGAATTCTCCCGGAGCACTCCCATTGCTGGCACTATGTTGTACTATCAAAGAGGAACAGAGGGGGAGATGTCTTCTGAGACCATTACTGGCCGGGGACCAACAACTGAGCCTTTGGTGATTGAGGTAAGATCTTCAATTGAGTCAGAATTTCCACATTGCTGCACAGATCTCAAGTCCAAATGCCTTGTCAGTCTTTGTCTAGATGTTACTAATGACCTTGAGTCAGAAGCCATTCCAAAGCATGGCTTTGGGGTGAAATATCGCTAGAGTTGTTAAGCCTTGTTTGTCGTCATTTAGCTGATCACACAGGAAGCCAACCAGGGAATCGAGTATGAGTATTACCTTCCCAACGGCCGCCCTAGAGAGGGCCACTACTGGAGCTATGGTTCTTGGTCTGGCTGCAGCAAGGAATGTGGCTCTGGTAAGTATCAAACGTCAGCAAGTACATTATAAGACTATAAGCGCACATCAGAGTCAAACCTATTTTTGTTTCAGGAAATGTTAGGATCAGATAAGATAAGATTTTATGCATGTGTTCAGGTTATCAGTCCCGCCTGGTCTTCTGCACTATTGATAACGAAGCCTACCCTGACTATTTGTGTGCGTCTCTGCCTCGTCCTCTCAATAACCGCACATGTAATGAGCAGCAGTGTCCCCTAACCCGCAGGTATGTCGTTTTAACTAATTATATGACATCTGATAAGTTAATGGTTTCACAACAGTGTTGGTGAATACTGATGCATTCATGGCTTGTACATTTTTATTGGTATTTAGTTGAACTACCTACATTCTTCAATATTATAGCTTATTTTGTGTAGATCTGTGATATAATCCCACTTTATCCATTTGAGTTCCAGGGTGTAACAATACACAATGTGGAAATATTCCAGGGGCACATACGTTTTCAAGTCATTGTATTGTACTGCGAACCACTTCTTCTTTCTCTAAAAAAATAAAATAAAAATGGTGTATTGCTCCTGTTATTTAAGGATGGCGTATGTGTACCCACCACAAATATGGACACCGAAGGAAGCAAGACATGTCTATATTCAGGTGTACAGGTAACCCAGCATGAGGAACGCTGCTGGCAGCAAAATGTGATCTCAAACACTAACTGATGTCTAACTAAGAATCCTAAAGAAAGGTTAGGGTTTAGCATTTAGGGTGTATTAATAGGGCTGTTGGAGTTTTGGTTATTATAACGTTCTAGCCGGTAAACCCTGTATCTCTCGTTTGCACATATGAAGTGTCTTTCATGCCGTGTCAAAACGCCAGACTTCTGAAGACTCATAATCTTTCTAAGTACTTACAAAGATTCCCAGAAGAATTTTGATGAGTTGGGGGTTAACCCTAGACCACTCCTTTAGACATTCTCCATGCTAAATGCTCTTTCACGCCATGTCCAGATCTTTCCAGGAACTCATAAACCTTCCCGAAGCCATCACATAGTACCTGACAGTTCATAGGTTTACAGGCTAAACCTAGTTAGACCAGTGAGAAGTGTTTGAGCTCAGTCTGTATTGATGTCTTCAATCAATACAACATTGGAAAATGATTCGATAAGTGTTGCAAGCGCCTGTTCTTCCACATGTGGAGATGAACCAAGGCCTGGGGCAACTGTCCAGCTCAGAGCTTTGCTTTACTCACCTACTCCCACTGACTGTGGTATGTATCCATGAATGAGGAGGAACAGGAGTGCTGTTTCTCCTCACTGGATGCTTACATAATCCCCTTATTATGATCCATAGCATTGACCTGTGCGTAACTTATGAACACCAGTCCTGGAGCTCTGAGCTGGGTTGCTGTCTGTGTGCTATAGAAAAGCCACCTGAGGTGGTGATAGTGGGGCTTTAGAGGCAGATATCATGGGTGTATTTTATGTCTTGAGAATTCCTTGGGTTATTGATTATCCACGGATTCACTGAGGTGACGTAGTGGTAATTTTTTTAATGAGGCATGGCCAGAAATGACTATATTATATGTATAAAATCACAGAAGTGTCACAGAAGTGTTATGTTGTTATAATGTACTCAGTTAATAATTGTAACATACTAAGTTATTATTTGTATTTAGAATTAATAATGTCATTATTAGATATAATATTGTTACTATTGCGACAGAGATGCACGATTTTACCTTGCAAGAACAAAATGCTTGCATACCTGTATGCACTTTTTCTTAAAAAACAATAAAACCAGAGGCCACATAGTCAATATGCCGTTCCTACAACACATTAATCAAACTATATAATTTGTCCTATCCTGTGGCCGCTATGTAATTTGTGACCACGTGATCAATGTATCCAGTCTAATATAAATTTATGGACACGTCTTATTACAAATAATCACCATATCACCTCAGTGGCTCTGGATATATTCTGGACACTACAGTTTTTATTGCTTTGGTGTGCTCTATGTCTGGGAGGGTTGAAAAAACACGTAATGGGCCATAAATAACAAGGATCTCTCATCTATAGCAGTGGCACAGATCTTATGGATGGAACTTTCTTATGAAGCTGATCAGCTGACAGACAAAGATAGTGTTGAATTATTATAGACTATAACCCATAGTCATTTTTTTTGTTTGTTTTGTTTTGTTTTTATAAAGGTGTATACTTTTTCTTTAAGTTGTTTAAACTAGCCAACTCTTTCCAATGATCCAGCATTCAGGTGTGTCCTGTGCTGCTTTGGGTTCAAGCTGTGGGAACTGCATGTGTTGGCTTTGCACATGGTTCATATTATACTCCTTATCATCTTACACTGACCCTTGTTCTGATTTGAGTTTTTTATTTTTTTGGTGTATGTGGGTCACAGCTGGAAGGTCGACGAGTGGAATCGCTGCTCGGTGACGTGTGGTGGAGGCACTCAGGTACGCAAGGTGGAGTGTATATCTCACGATCTGTCTGGAAGGCGGCTGGTAGAAGACTCCTTGTGTGAGGCCTACACTCCAAAACCTGTCAGCCAGCAAAACTGCAACATACAGCATTGTGCACAGTACAGCGTGTCGTCCTGGAGCCAGGTAAATATGTGTGTCCTTAAACATGGGTAATCCAGATTATATATAGTACTGTGTAAAAGTCTTAGGCACATGTAAAGAAATGTTGTAAAGAGGTTTTTACTATTTGAAAGAAAAACCCCACAATGAGCAGTAAACAGTAATAAAGTAAAGAAAGTCAGGATTCGGTTTG
>JAOVVF010000002.1:18400673-18419205 GCA_028565595.1 Duopalatinus emarginatus
ACAATACACTGGTTTTCGACTATATGTGAGTTAATAATGTTATTAATTTCACATTATTGATCATTTTTACAACAGCAATATAAAAGCTAATTACATCTTTTTCAAAGGCATGCAGGTCATACAGGTCCAACAGAACCCAGCTGACCTGGTTCTTTCTAAAGGATCATCTGTGAAGGTCTCCTGCTCTATAACCGGAATGAGTACCCCAACTTTATACTGGTACCACTGGAACGAGACAGCAGAGTTTACACTGATATTCACCTCTACTGGTACTGGTTCAGTGAATCCAGTCAGTGTGGGTCAGTTTAAAGCTCACCGTCCTGACTGGCTTAATATTGTTCTGGAGTCTGATGAAGTGAGTGAGATTGGCTCTGCAGTGTGGTACTGTGCAGCCAGTCTCCACAGCATCCCAGTGTCATCAGAGAGCTGTACAAAAACCACAGCATGTTATTATGGGGAAAAAAAACATAAATAGCAAACTCAAAAATTCGAAGAGACATACAGTATAATTGTTTTTGTACCAAACCCTAACACAACTATATTGAGGACCTGATAAACAAAACCTGGTTTACACAATTTGATTACAATTCAAGTAAACTATATACATTTACATATATATATTTAAATCCCAATATGTGACATATTGTGCATCCTCTAATGAATGTTGCATTACTCAACATGTGGTGTTTGGGTTTAATTCTCTGCATTCTGGCAGTACAATAGTTAGAACAATAAACCTTTATTTGTATATACTTTACAGCAAGTTTACAAGTAACTTGTAGAGCACAAGTTTATCCTAGGGAATAGAGCATGTGTTTATCCTAGGGTAGAGAGGGATAAAGTCCTTGCTCAAGGGCCCAGCAGTGGCAGCACTGCAGCTTCAACCCCTGGTCTTCTGAGTCACAGCCACCACTGCCCTGGTTATTGTCTTCATTTAGCATTAATTGAATTACTCACTCATATAATCTATACAAACAAGAAAACAACACTTATGATTTATGCATGCATTATGCATAGTTTTGTTGTGTTTATAAAGAAAAACATGAGAATGTCATTGTGGAAGTTAAGAGTCACTGGATTTTTAAACAAGAAATAATCAGTTTCCATGACCACACTCTGAAAATACCAGGTCCTTTAAAAGAAAAAAAAACATTTGCACATAATATTTATTGTTCTTCATGGAAATTAAGGCGTTTGATAGCATAAGGAAGCTGATGTGGTGTTGGACAGCAAAGAATAGTCATAATGATTCATTTTAATCTGTAGAAATGATGAGTAGTAGTTTACAGTAACTGGAAAAAAAACAGTATGTAGTTCTATGTGATGCAGGATGAACTAGCACCGAGCCCCACCCATTGCTAAGTAAGTCTGTTTCAGACCTGAGTCTTACAGCTGATAATGTATATTGTGCTTCTTAACAGGATGCATTTGTTTTTCCCTCTTTTTATTCTGACAATACTCTGTCTCTTGACTACATGTAAGTTAGCAACATAATTAATTCAGCGTTTCTCAGAACCTTTGCAACAATATTTCTACTAATTCATTTTTTTATTATTATAGGCTTAGAGCTCAAACAGATCATACAGGACCCACAGGACCTGGTTCTTACAAAAGGATCAGCACTAAGAGTTTCCTGCCTTGTAAAGGGTATCAATGACCCATATCTTTACTGGTACCGCTGGACTCCTGCAGAAGGGTACAAACTGGTATTCTACTCTATAAGTGCTGGTTCAGTGACTCCGTCCAGTGAAGGTGATTTTAAATCTCAGAGAAGTGAACAGCAACAGATCATTCTGGAGTCTGATAAAGTGAATGAGATTGGCTCTGCTGTGTGGTACTGTGCAGCCAGTCCCCACAGCATCCCAGTGTCATCACAGAGCTGTACAAAAACCACAACTGATTGCTAGGACAAAGACTTTTGTCTGAAAACATATGACTTGATTGACAAGACCACAGTTATGTTTTTTTGTCTGGTGCCTTGACTGACAGTAAAGAATAAGTCAGTTTAGTTATTTATTTATTTATTTTATTTACAAATGGTTGTGTTTCATCAGGCTATAGCTGGTGCGTTTTGGTAACTATATGTAATTTTTTTTTTTTACTCAGAAATCAAAACGGGTTTTATAAAAAATGCCTGCATTTAATATGTAAACCTCATTCAAATTTCAAAGTAATAATCATTTGATTACTCGCTTTTGCAGAGCAAAAATGTTTTGTCCTCCATTTCATTCTAAGTAGACCGATTATCTCTTGTGTTTACATGTGTGACACGTGTGACACAAACAATGAGCAAACTCAAAATGTTGTACACACATTTCACAAATGAAAATGCTCTGCACCAGTTTCCACACTGCAGGCTTTCTACTTTGCAGAGCCGAGTGAGCTTTGAGGCTTTGTTCCTAACAGCAGGTGTTAACATAAAGCAGCTCTGTGGTGAAGAACTGGGTGGAACAAAAGTTTAATTCTGAGACTGCTTTTACCACATCCTCTCCTCTGTCTGCCCCTACATCTTCACCCCGCTTTCAGCAAGCAACTACCACATCCTGCCATCAGCCCTCACTGACATACTTTAACACAGAGGCCTTGCATAAGGGTTGATCTTACATTTTTGATAAGTGAATAAAAATAACAGTACATGTACAAACTGTTTTGTCTTTAGTGGTGGTTTCAGATAATATCAGATAAAACAATATTGTCACAAGGCAACTTTAGTAAAACTAAAATTTCCACATATACATGTGTTTTGATGTGTTTTGATGAAACTATAACATCTAATTTACATTTGAAATACATTTCCATTAGTCAGTCAGCATGCTGTAGATGTAGCACTCATAGAGCATTAATAATCTGGAAAATTCAGATATGACCCATGGAACACACCTACACAGTTTCAAATCGGCACAGTTTCCACTGTAGAAATACAGAATGTAGTAGAAATGCTATTTCTAAGAAGCCATTATGCTGTGCTACAAGATATTCTTTTTATGAAAACATTCAGTACATGGAATCAGTACAATATTATACTTATTTAAAGAAAATGTGGACAGAAAACAGTGTTAATAAGTATTGCTTTTTTATTCTTCTCATAATAAGAAACATTTTTTTGTAACAATTTACATTAAGGATCCATTTACCAACATTTGTTACTGCACTAATTAAAATGAATAAACTGCAATGGTAACACATTATATAAGCTATAGAAGCTTATATAAGCTTAAGCTTAACACATAAGTAAATTATATTGTATAGTAAAAAATATACAGCAAAAGTAAACTGTATTACTTTATTTTAGCCGACACAATAACCTTTATTTTCAGATATAACAACAGCACTAATGTACTAAATTTACATCTATTAAAGCAGCAGAATAAAGGTTTTATCATACACATTAACCGTAACCGTAATCATAACATAAATCATATACATAAGCATGTAGATCACAATTTCTGTAACTTGTGACAGTGCTTGACATTTTTGTTTATAGGCATGCTTGAATATTATTTAGATGACATAATATCTCAATTTTCTGTCATCAGTGACTTCTCTTTTGTAGTCTGCAGGAAAAGTAGTAGTTAAAATGAATAAATTAATTCTTATATTAATCTTCTTTTCTATGATACATATACAATATAAATGCACACACACACACACACACACACACACACACACACACACACACACACACACATATATATATATATATATATATATATATACTATACTATACTATACTATAAGCAGTATATGTATTTATTTACTATACAGACTACATTGTTTTTGTGACTTGGTGTTATTTTTGTACCTTGCATTTCCACACCAAAACACTGACAATCATAGCGTACACCAGACTCTTGCTAAGAAACATCAAGTAGCCTAATTGCATTGCGATGTACACCTTCACTGAAATCATAAATGTTAAAATATAATTTTATTAGCAATAAATCAATAAATACATAAACACATACATAATATTCTAATACTAATAAGAGTATAACATTCAAATCGTAATAAATGCTATGTTTCTCTTTGGTGCATATTTATAATTTAAACTCAAATATATGAAATATGGCTTTCCATGTCAACTCACCTGGTATTTTAGCTGAAAAACAAACAAAGCAAAACCGCTTTCATTAATGCATCTTATACTGGACAAGTATTTTTTAAACAAGAAGCAATATAGATTCTTAACTTCACACATTGGGTACTACAGGCCTTTCAATTAACTGGGCATGTTATCACAACACTAACACAATTGAATCAACATAGTTATAAAATGTTAAAGAAAACAGACCATGGCCTTACAGATTGGGGTGCCATTTTTTTCTCACTCATATTACATATAGATAAAAAATACATTCTCTTATCTTTCTTTGATAGTGCAACCATGCTGCCCAATTTGTAAATTGAAAAAAAGATAACAAAAAAGTTTGAATGTACATAATGTATACGATTGGCATGGATGCCCTTAAACAAGGTCCTTACCCTTTACTGCCCTATGTGTGCTGTATCATGGCTTTCCTTTGTCAGTTTTAAAAAGTAATACTGTCTCTTATTCAAGATACAAATACAACCAATTGTCAGGAAAGAAGCCTAGAAGCCTTTTTTTTTAGTATTAAAAGTTAATGAAAGAGCAATTTATTTTCAGGAGTTACTTAGGCGAAATGGCAGCCAAATCATGGGATCACCATGCATTCTGTAATTAAAAACCATGAGTTTAATGTCTTGGGGTTATTTTAAATAAATTGTACCTGGTATAAATGTGATGGTGCGTACAATCTTCTCGTTATCGGTTCCGTTGTAGAAAGTAACAATGCAAGTGAATTTGTTTTTGATGTTGGTCCACTCAGATTGATAGACATTCAGTCTGCTAGACATGCTGTAAAATCTTGTCACTGGATCCTGTTGGGCCGCATGGTCTGTTGCAACTCTTGTCTTTTTCTCTTTCTCATTCACTTTCCAAGTAAAGCTAACATGATCAGGATAAAAATTTGTGGCTAAACACACCAAAGTTACATTGTCCTCTTTTTTCTTGGCTTTGCACAGCTGTTTTGGAGCAGGTGGAAGCAAGTATACTGTTGGTGTTGTGATGGTCATGTTGGGCTCTTAGAAGACAGGAAAAGAAAATGTGTGACATTAAAAAAGGTCATATTTTGAATGTTAGGCCACTAATGAAAAATCAAGATGTGATGTCTCACTAATATTAATTTTCATGAAATGCATGGAGTGCTGGATGAGTTTTGTTTTGAATGGATTTTTACATTGGTATCATGCAATTCTTTCTTTTTTAACCAAGGTCCATATCTAATAAATACATAACTTTTTTTTCATAAAGATGAATGTGTACATGTACTAATAGTTAGCACATCATGAAATAATGATGTGCTTTTCATTTCTTTTATATAGATATGCTATTTATTTTATTTATTTATAATTTGTTTATTAAAAAATAATGGAACCATTGGTGTATTAAGAACCAAACATGAAACAGGTCAGGTCTAGGAAAACAACAGCCTAACAACCTTAATTGATTATGTAACACATGATGGTAGCAGTGGATTGAATCAGAAGCAGAGTCTACAGAAACATTATGTCTGGCAATTTACAAAGCAATGTATCTAGTCTAATGGGGAGTATCTTCAGCATGCAGCAGGACAATAACCCAAAAGACTAAAATGCCCAAAAAAACATTTTATAATAAGCTGAACTTCTGTTCTACTGTCTTATATTCATTGTTTGATCTCAAACCATCATGTCAGCAAATATGTCAGCAAAAACAAAGAATTGGCCTTGCCATTTTGATCATTTCGGAGTGACTGTATATGAACTGCAATGAATAACAATAACACTAAGTTTTTTATTAATTTTTAGTTATTAGACTTTGGATAGTATTTATAAAAAAATTATTTGCATTATAGAAACGTATTCAGAAACACTGTCAGATAACGCAAATTATAGGCGTAAAAGTGAAGCATATAGGCTTCGAGATCCTTTACAACAAGACGATTTGTGAGTAGTGTTGGCTTTAAATTGAAAACTGTTTCAAGTCACTTAAACAAATTTGCCTGAAGGCCTTCAATAACCTACATTATACACAAAGAGACAATTAAATGACCTTTATTTATGCAGGAGAAGTACTTTTAATTAGCAGAATATCATTATAACGTAATTACTATTAATAATGGCTATTAATACATGACTCAGCTGTTAATGTAAACATTTACTTTTTTTCCCAAAGGGCCAAATATTACTAAATATTAATTTATCATACTTTTAGATCATATTTATATAATGTACATATATTTACATACATTTATACAAACAAATACATGCCATTACTAAATTAATTTAGTATTAATATTGCTCATTTCTGTGGGTACTTAATAAATGCTACCAAGTGCTATAATATGCGTATCTGGGTGGCAGACTGTAATAAAATAAAAACTATATTGACAATTACACAATTCGGTGCTACATTTAAGAATTATTGGTAATTGTTAACTTTCCTTAAAAGAATTTTCACCTTATTTAGCTGTTTGTATGCTATGTTTAAATATATGCTAAATTATTATAAAGGTTGTAAAACGTTGTAATGACTTATTGCACCTAGTCAATGAGTAAAAGGTCACTGTGTATACAGTACTTGTAAAAATGATCCCTGAATTTAAAGGGAATATCTCAGAAGTTAACTTACCAAGAACTGTTAGTTTCGTCCCTTGTCCAAATTCCACTTGTCCATAACCAGCACACATTGATTTAACTCATGGCAGAAACCAAACTTGCAGCAATACGCTTTATTGAGGTTTGCCTATCTCAAATTAATTTCCTATCTCTAATTAAATTACTATCAAGTCTCTTGATAAAGAGCTTAACATGAATGTAAGCAACAAAATGTGTATTTAGCAAACTGTATATTTACTGACATTTAGCAGTGGGCTGTAATTACAAAGCTGATCAATAGTTCTCCAAAACAGATAAAAACAGTGTGATATGTTGCCCAGTTTATATGTGCTAAATATATCCGATTTATTTAAAATGTTATTGGAGATGTTATGAAAGTTCTATTTTATTTATTTATTTTCAATAAAGCTGAAAACGGAAGAACAAAAAACTATTTTATACACTATTACTATGACTAGGTAAGCCCTTTTAGTACATGGGAATAGATGAGGACAACTAACAAGACAGTTATAATGCCTTGAAATTTTTAAGATACTTACTCACCTAGAACTGTTAGTTTCGTCCCAGGGCCAAAATTCAAGTCGGCAAAGCTGGCACACTGACACAAGGCCTAACATAAACTGCTACAGCTTAAAGGCACTGATGGCTATCAGTGATTGAGGCCCCTTGTCTATTGGAGACTAAAAAAGCCGGAGCTTTCCTCTGTACAGCCTAAGAGGGGCCTCTCATAACCTTCAGAATTGTGCAGTATCTGCTGGGTCTGATTGGTACCAGATGTTTAGTGGGATCATGTTCATTTTTAATAAGCCCTCTATAGGAATTGTAGCTGTATATATATGACATGATTAGTGTGGGCCTAGTTGGGTTGCTTTTGTCTGCAGTTCTTGCTGCTGCCTCTTACAGAAAAGTCACATAAACTTTTACATTAATAAACAAATAATATTAGTATCTATGGATTTTGGACATGTAATATGTTTTTCCCTTTCATGTTGCATGTGTTATTAATTCTGTACATGTTTTTGTACATGATTGACTTATTTTCACATATTAATTGTTCACATATTTCTGTCCTGAATTTCGCATGTTCTTCATGTGCACATGTGGATTTTCTCAGATTTTCTGTTTCTATCTTAAAAAAAACACATGCACATATTATGCACATAAGTGGACTGGCAATATTGAAATACGCCATAGGTTCCCAGTGTTAGCAGAATTTACCATGACCCAGATGAGGACAAACACATACTGAAGATAAATGTTAAAGATGATGTAGGACACATGTTTTTTTTTTTATGTGTTTACTGGAGTTAATATCATAACACATTGTAAAAAACATTTCTGGATATGATCAAATAACGCTCATAATCACATGTAAAAGTCAGATGTTCATGTGAAATGTATGTGTATAACATCATTCACCAATTTTTTTGCATGCTATAAATGTACATATATTTTATTTTAAAAATCAGCACTATAATTCATTTCAAGCATTCATTTCAAGCAAGCCTAAATAATGAATAAAAAATATGAGGTGGAAAAAATTTATATTTATAATAATAATAATAATAATAATAATAATAATAATAATAATAATAATAATAATAATAATAATAATAATAATAAATCTCACAATCTAATACAAAGTAGGGCAGATTTAGTGAAGCGCTTATAAGTATACATGCTTTCAATTGCAGAAATCATATCTGAACTGACTGTTAGCATATTGCTATATAAACAGTGCATCCTCATCTGTCATGTGACCACATGGCAGTGCTCCATCTTGGCCACACCAGTCTCATCACCTTCACTTTGAAATAAAACCCTGTGCAAAAGAAAATTTTACTTTATCTATAATGATTGGTCTCAGTTTAAGCTGCCAGAAACAGTACATATCCTTACTATTATTTGTGAACAGTAATATTAAAATGGTAAATATAATGGAAAAGACAGAGGCTCTTTACCTGTCTCCTAACGACGAAAAGGATGAATAAGCCATATAAAAAACTTTTGGCAATGATCATGCCATAGGCCATCCTTGTTGTATTTACGTTTCGAACATATTTTTCTAAAATCAGAAAAAAATGCAAATTAAATTGTACATTCGATATTTTCAAAAGCATTTAAAATAGTGCATGGATGCAATGTATTACAATTAAGGATCTTACCAGTAATATCCTCATCACCCTCAACTAGAAAATTTTTTAAAGACATTAATATTAAAATGTAGTAGTCATAATAATAATAATAATAATAATAATAATAATAATAATAATAATAATCATAATAATCATAATAATAATAATAGTAATAATAATAATACTTACTTTTAGGCCCTTCTAATTCGGCCGTAATTTCATCGTAACTTTTCCCATTAAAGAATAAAACATTACAGGTGAATATTTTGCCTTTTGTCCACTCATATTTGTAGTCGATGTTCAGTCTGCTGGTAAGTCTATACTGGCCATTATTATCTAGGGTGGCGGCTTCATCTGTACTGACATCCGAGGTACGTTTTTCGCCATCAATGGTCCAGTACACATTTACATGGTCAGGATAAAAATCTTTAGCCTCACAAACCAATGTGACATTTTCCTTTTTGCACTCTTCTGTGTCTGAAACATTTAACACACTGACTGTTGGTTTTGTAACCGTTTTCTTTGGATCTGAAAACACAAGAAATAGATTATTTGTGATTGTCAGTGTTATACCTTAATAATTGAGACATGGTTATTACAAAAGATTCATCAAATTATTACTCACATACACACTAAAAGGAGTGTAACACTAATATGATTCACTGTAAATACAGTAAGCTCTGAAAGTACTGGAACAGCACCATTTTTGGAAGACCCGTTGGGCTTGAGATCAAAAGATGAATATATAAGACAATAGATCAGAATTGTTACCCATTAATTAAGTGATCAAAGTTATTAAAACATGATGCTGGTCTGAATGTGTCCTGTCAGATAGATAGATTAAATGAATAGCTTTACTATTGGTTTAAGCCCTGGGTTTTGGCTGTAGACTGTATTGTTTCTGTATTGTTGATCAATCACCCTGCCACCCTAGATCATGCAGAAAAACAGTGACCCAAAACACAATGCTGTATTGTTGATCAATTACCCTGCCACCCTAGATCATGCAGAAAAACAGTGACCCAAAACACAATGCCAACACAACTTTATCAGTGGAAATAAGTGAAAGGTTTTTGACTGTTAATCACCAGACTTTAGCATGCATTTAATCTCCTGAAGAGGAAACTAAGGATAGAAAAAAACAAAACAAAACCAACAACCAAAATATGTTGCCATACAAGCCTGATAAAGCATTACAAAATAAGAATACAGCAATTTGCTGAAGTTAGTGGGTCAGTAGATTGATGCAATACTTTTGCTTAACAAAATCGGGTAAAAAGATTTTATATTTAAAGTTATTTAACATATCTAGATGTAAAGCTGAAGTTCTGATATATTGTCTCATATTCTGGCCTTGTTCTCTGGCCCAAGAAATGTGTTAATGATGATACTGTTAAAGAAAATACGATTAACATTAATATAACTTTAATAAATTGCTTGATTTTAGATACTGACACTCTGTCTATTCATACCAAATGAGCCTTCTTTTCACAATCTTGCAATAGTACAACATGCTCAAGAAGAAACAAATACAAATTCATTGATATATAGACACAGATAACAAGCTTAAATTTTTTGATTGGTTGTACTTTGTATTTATGATTAATATTGTTTTTAACATGAACTAATAAGGAATATATACATGTATATACTATGTACATGTAGATGGAATATAACATGATAAATAAATAGATATATAACATAATTATATCTGATAAAAAGCAAAACTATTAGGAATAATTGTCTATAATTGTCTATTATGTCTATTAAATAGATAAAGTCCATAATGGCCCTAGACGATGCACAGAGAGTGTCTGTTTAACACAGTTGCAAGGCAATTTCAAGACCATTCTTTTAAAGTAACAACTTTTCAGATACATGATTACTAATTCGATCATTGCCACTCCGCTAACTACACCCAATAATATACAAATAATAAATATATATTTCTTAGCCAATTACCCAAAGAATAATGCATACTGAATACAGAACAAATGAAACAAATTTTTCAAAATGACACATTTAACACACAAAAAAAGTTTTGGCACACACAGACTGTCATTTCTTGCATTGTACTTTTTTGGATTCTTCATCTGATTTTACAGTTGTATGTTGTAACTGAACTCCTTGGCAGGAAAACCACAAGCAATTTTCTAAGAAACTATAGTGATCTTGTAAGTTTGCATTCCAACGTACAAATCGTTGTAAACCCTTCAAGCAGATCTCCTAGTATAATTGCCTTTAAGTCTCTAAATGTTATGTAAATAACATAGACAATGATACGTTAAACTCAATTAAGCCTCTACTGATTTAATTATGTACAAAAAAGCACAGCAATTTGCAGTGATCTGTAATCACTAGAATAATTTCAGGTATTTACTGCATTCTCTGACATAACAAATTAGGGTCTAAACTTCATTAAGATGCTTAAAAAGAATGAATAAACTTAAATCTTACCAAGAACTGTGAGTTTGGTCCCCTGGCCAAAGTATGCACGCTCATTGTTCACACTGAACGACGTTAAGAGTAAAACAACCTGCAGCTTCTAATCTCATATGTTTGATCCATCTACACTACACTTTAAATCCCTGGGTTAAAATACTACACTAATAACAAACTGGTCTACCAATGCTGTAAAAATTACTCTGAAGGTAACAACAACAACAAAACCTAATGCTGAATATTTTATATATTTTTTAAAAGAGTAGTGAATTTCTCACCTATCACTGTGAGTTTGGTGCCGCTGCCAAAGTATGCTGGGTTGAAGTTGTTCACAATGATATCATGCTATTGAGAAAACCTGCACTACTCTTATTATCTGCTACACAACAATCAAGCTTTTGATGGTCATTAATGTTTAACTTAAAACTATTGCACTTTTAGCCAAAGCAACAATGCAATAATGTTTGCACTGGACCAGTTATAGACTATATTACACCGTAACATGCCAATTAAGGTAAAGATTTATAGGATTTGCCTCTTGGTATTGCAAAACAATATTATATTATACAATCCATTACAGATCACCATATCTAGTTAGCATAATAAACAGTGATTTCTATTAGTAGCATATTTCTTACCAAGGACTGTTAACTTGGTCCCTCCACCAAAGTAAGCTTGAAGGCTCCCAGAGGCACAGCATACACTAATAGCTCACTAATAAAGTCAACCAGGTATCATGTTCCTAATAGTCAATGTAAACTACTGCCTATTGTTGAATTATTTTAGAGCATAATCATGACATTGACTTGTCTATAATTGCTATTTTATCAATTCCACGTCTATCCCAAAAGAAGACCAGAATGTTTTTATTACAGTTCAGCTAAATCTCTACATTCTGCATTAAATTTTAAATCAATTAAACTTAAATATTTTTCTTGAATCTCTTTCAATAAATGCCAGACAAATTTAAAACATTAATAATCCAATTTGTTTTTTCTTACCTAAAACGGTGAGTTTGGTGCCTGCTCCAAAATATGCTTGCAACCCGGAGCACAGAGTTTCAAAGCTGTATCTTTATCACCTACACTTATCACATTCACTTTCTTTTTTTTTTTGGAAATCAGACATTAACAGATGTATAACCCATATACCCCTTGCCCAAATCTGTATTAGCTGAGGACATTTGTAAACAGATGTGACATTTTTTTACTGCCTGAATAAAATGGATAAGCTTACCAAGAACTGTGAGTTTGGTCCCCTGGCCGAAGTATGCAGGTTGAGTGTTCACACTGAACAGTGGTAAGATTAAAACAGCCTGTAGCACTTAGGCTAATGCACCTAGGCCCTTAGACTTTTAATTAAAATTTTTTAATCTGCTAAAATGTTTCTCATGTCTATGACATGTCAACTGAATCTTTTAAGATGAGCAAGAATAGTTCATCTTTAAAAAAAAAAAAAAAAATTATTCAAGCTGCTTTATATGGCCTTCTAATACACCTCATAAATAAAATGAAACACTGGTCAAGCAGAAATCATATTTTCTCACCTCTAACTGTAAGTTTAGTTCCACTGCCAAAGTATGCAGGATCTGTAGTCGTCACACTGACACTGAGCTACTGAAAAACCTCTACTCTTTTCACGCAAAACGAATGTGAACCTTAATGTAGCCCTGATATTATATAATTGCAACATTTCTATGCTCTTAAAAAATTTTCTTACCTAAAACAGTGAGTTTGGTGCCTGCTCCAAAATATGCTTGCGAGGCAGAGCACAGAGTTTCAAAGCTGTATCTTTAACATCTAACCTTCAGTTTACAGAATAACTCTAGATTGCTGTGTTATTTACAATATCAGACATTTACATTAGAACAAGCACAGTGTAAGCAGACTTTTAGTGAAACTACAGAGCAAGTTCATATTTCTTACCAAGAACGGTTAGCTTCGTCCCTTCACCAAAGTAAGCTTGACTGTTTCCATAAGCACAACATCAACTCTTATGAAAGAAACGGCTTGTTGCATGCTCTTTACTGAATAACAAGCTAGACTGCATGATTTGTCTGCTTTTCACATAATGCATAAACCCAATGTTTATAATATTAAACAGTTGATTGCTATTGATTGGAAATATGAAATTTCTTACCAAGAACTGTTAACTTGGTCCCGCCACCAAAATAAGCTTCACGGTTACACGGTGGACGAGCTCACTAATGAAATCCTCTATCTATCATGTTCTATACAATCTGTACTACCTCTTATTTATTTAATGCTTAATTATTTTATGTGCATCACATGTTTATTATGTACATAATACCCAAGACCTGTATCTCATGTCTATGGCATGTCTACTTAGTCTTTAATGATACATTTTGTTCAGCAATTCAACCAACTGTCAAATTGTTTTAATCCTTTTTAATAAATAAAATGAAATATTACCCATATTTTTTAAAACAGCTAATTACACTTTCTTACCTCTTACTGTAAGCTTAGTTCCACTTCCAAAGTAAGCAGGATAGGTGCCTGTCACACTGATTCTAAGCTACTGAAAAAGTACTCCTAAAGTACTGAATATTTTTCTATGCCCTGAAAACATGACCAACTCTATATTCTTCCTTCTTTTCACACATTTTCCAAAGCTAAATGCTAACGATATTACAGAGTAATTGCAATTCACTAGTAACATGACATTTCTTACCAAGAACTGTTAATTTGGTTCCTCCACCGAAGTAAGCTTGATTGGCCCCAGAGGCACAGCGTACAAACTCGCTTATGAAATCACATTACTGTCATGTGCCATGCAGTCTGTACAATCTACTGTTTCCCTATTGCTAAATTATTATAGTGCATGACATGTACATCATGTATATATTTTTATAGCAAGATTATCACATCTACAAAGAGGTCCTCTCTTCAGAATAGCATTTTAAATATATATAACAAAACTGCAAAAAAAACCCCAAACTTTTAGGAAACCTAATAAATAGTGTCAATTATATATTTACATACTTTTAAATATAATGAACCTTCTCACCTCTGACTGTCAGTTTAGTTCCACTGCCAAAGTAAGCAGGATAGTTGCCTGTCACACTGACACTAAGCTACTGAAAAACTGCCTAAGGACTGAATATTTATCTGTGCCCTAAAAAAGGATTAGAACTCAACATCGTCCCTTTTTTTTTCACACTTTAGCAAAGCGAAATATTAATGATATTACAGAGTATTTGCAATTTATTATTAACATATTTCTTACCAAGAACTGTTAACTTGGTTCCTCCACCAAAGTGAGCTTGACTGGTCCCAGAGACACAGTGTACAAACTTCACTTATAAAATCACCCTACTATTATGTACCAAATAGTCCATCAATACCATCCATCACCTGCCTACTGCCTAATTATTTTTGTGCTGCACAATATATGTATATTTTTGCAAGCAGCTCTCTCTTCAGAATTGCATTTTAATTACAGATATTTAAACAATGCATTTAATCCCTTTAATTTAATCTTTAGATTATAGTTTAAAAAAATTAAACTCTAAAATTTCTTACCTATGACTGTAAGTTTAGTTCCACTGCCAAAGTAAGCAGGATCGTAGTTATCACACTGACACTAAGCTACTGAAAAACTTCCACTTAACTCAATAGTGCTATATACACTACTATACAATTTGTATAGACTATAACTAATGAATATATGATACTATAGCAGAACTTTAGCGTAATCAAAATGTACAAAAATTACAAAATATTACAAGTTCAATGTGCCTTTTATGATTTGGAATCTAAGACGTATTCTTGCAAGAAAGCGTAATCCTGCTTTTTGTAAGTTAAATCAAATTTTCTCACCTCTTACTGTAAGTTTAGTTCCACTGCCAAAGTATGCAGGATTGTTGTTAGTCACATTGACACTAAGCAACTAAAAAACCCCGGGTTTTTGAACAAGACAGATGTTACCCTCAATGTAGGTCTAGTTTTATAAATTAGGACTTTTTAAATGAGAGTATTTCTTACCTAAAACAGTGAGTTTGGTGCCTGCTCCAAAATATGCTTCTGAATATGAGCACAGAGTTTCAAGGCTGCACCTTAAATGTATATGCTTCAACGTATAGAATCACTGCCTGCTTTGCTTTTGAACACTTTTTCATATAATCAACAAAGTCATCATCCTTAACAGTTCAGCTAATTTATAGAGTAAGTTATATTTCTTACCTATTACAGTCAGTTTTGTGCCTTCACCAAAGTAAGCTGGGTTTCCGTAGGCACAATGTAAAGGCTTATGGTGAAAATTACTCAAATTCAGAGTCTCTGCTGTCTAACTGCTGACTTGAACCTGATCAGATTTACCTGATTTCCCTAAAGCCTTCTTCCAATACCACTAGTATACACCTGTTCCATTTTAAGGTAAAAATGACTAAAACATTTCAAACAAAATTTAAACAATACTTACCAAGAACGGTCAACTTTGTGCCGCCACCGAAATAGGCTTCATAATTGGCACAGCATTTGATTGTCATATCAAAAAGTGTGTCTAGACACATGCTGTCATGACTATATATGTATTTACAATTATTCATATAATCAGATAATATTTATACTACTGTTTTTTCAAGGGAAGTAGTGCCTTTTCAGTCACATAGCCTAAATTCGAGGCAAAACACTTTCTTACCTAAAACTGTCAGCTTTGTTCCATCTCCAAAGTATGCTGGAGTATTTAAGTTCACAGTATGATTGCATTAACTAATTTCCCAGATCTCTCCAATGCTAACTGTGTTAACTTGATGTGATATTTCTTTTATGTATAGTAGCCTTGACTCACTCACTATAAAACCTGACTACTGTGATTTTAAGACCAAAAATTTCTTACCTAAAACTGTGAGTTTTGTTCCTTCTCCAAAGTAAGCTTGATCACGGTTATCACAGTATGATCGTGTAAACAGTTTTTTCCGATCTTTATTGCTATTTAGATTGTGCCTCAACACTCTAGCTTTCATATAATAATACTTTAAGAAAAATATAAGTCTCCCTGGGTTCTGCTAATGCTGAGTGATGAGCATTTTAGATGAAGAAAATTACAAACATTATTTACCGACTAAGTCAAAGCAATGTTTTGTGCAATGCCTGATTGATGAACACTTCAGAGACCCTTTCAATTAGCAATGCAATTTTACCATGTTATATTGATGATATTTACAAGATCAAAACATTCTTACCTAAAACAGTTAATTTTGTTCCATCTCCAAAGTATGCTTGATATCCGCTGTCACAGTATAAACGTGTAAACAAATTTCCCAGATCTCTCTAATGCTAATGCAGTGAACCTAGCATGACTGATTTTCTCTCGATTGTTTAAATGGCTGAGAGAACTGCACTATTTATATGGAATATGGTGTTAGATCATTTATGTAAACCCTAAAATCCTGAATTCTTAACATTTTCATTAACAGCAGTAAGAATTTAACATTGATTACAATGTCAAGACCAAACCTTCTTACCTAAAACAGTGACTTTTGTTCCAGCTCCGAAGATTGCTGGATCGGTATAGGCACAGTAAACTTGTGCAAACAAATTTCCCAGATCTTGCATGCTAGTTTCTCCTTAACTTTCAAAATGTATATGACTATATAAATTATCCTAGGTACTGCTATAGCTTATTGAAAAGGTATGTAAAAATAGAGAAGATTTACTGCAGACTTAGATAGGAACCTTTAACACTTCAGGAAATAAACAAACAAGAAAAATGTCAAAGCAGAGATTTTTCACTACCTAATGCATACCTCTTTCAAATTTTGTAATTAATTACACATTGGTGACAATTTTAGGAACAAAACTTTCTTACCTAAAACAGTGAGCTTTGTTCCAGCTCCAAAGTATGCTTGATAGGCATTGGCACAGTACAGTATCTGCTGTTAGTTTTAACAGCCTGACATAATTGCAAATTTAACCCTCTTTGGGCTCATGTGGCTTAAAAGATTTCTTTTTGGAATTTAGAAATTTACAAACACAGACCTAAACAATATATATGTTAAAAACTGAATATAGTGGACTTACCTAAAACTGTCAGTTTTGTTCCATCACCAAAATATGCTTGAGAGCCAGTGTCACATTGTAAAGCAGTCCTTCAAAATATGTTTCAAGTCCCCGTAGTATTCCATAATCAAAGATAAAAACATGAACAGTGCATAACTGGAATGATTTCCAATTAAAAAGCACTTTGATGCAAAGTTTCGTGTGATGTGTCCTTACAAAAAATAAGAATACCAGAGATGCAAAAATGTGCATTTCCAAAATGGAAGAAATACCCATCAATATAGAATAGAAAAAGAAGGTGGCATGTTGAAAAGGTTCTGTAGAGTTTGTAAGTTTAAATTGACCTGAAATAAGCCACATATTCCGGCTGTCAGATCTACTGACACTAACTGTAAATGTAGGGAGGTTTTTGTACGGCGGCTCTATGGAAATGTATCATCGTGGCCCCCTGTCCCCACGGTGTTAAAGCATTAAACAAAAACAAAACTGTGTATTCTTCTTCTTACCCCTACCCCTCCCACACCCCACTTTATCTTTATTTCTAATCGTACACTATGCACACTATTATAATTTTGTCAGGTGTTTAAGCAGTCAGAGCTATCTAAACTGAACGTTGCTATTTCTGTGAGTATCAAGAAATCAAGCAGGTGTATCCTATCAAAAAAAAACAAAACCAAACACTTGTGTCATAACCCCCACCCACATCCTCCTGTAACTGTATTAAAGTATGACTGATTACACGATCTGTTGCTTGTAAGTACACCAGGAGATGGAGACACAGAAGTCATACATTTCAAGATCAATATTTATTTACTTACTTTTGCTGGATGAAAAAAACCCTGTAATACTCATAATGTATTGTGATTTACATAAGTATTGATAAGTGGGACATGAAACTCATATAAATGTAATTGGAGTTTTGTCATGAACAGTCGCATACATATTTCCCAGGCCCAGGACTAATTATTCTAGTGTAATAATGCCACACGTTTTAGTAAAATAGGGGAGTATATTATGTAATTGCCAATGACGAGCATGCCTATATATTTTGTATCATTATGGGTTGATCAGATGAAGAGACATAATTAGTTTAATGGAGTTTACAGCTGTTTAATCAAATTTGAATACAGTCTCAATATTAATAAACATGTATGTAGTGGAATATGAATGAACCTTGCAAAATGTTTTATGGGTTGGAGACATGTATTGGGAAGAGAAAGGGATTGGACAAAAGACACAAAAATACAACTAAAATGT
>JAOVVF010000002.1:18448052-18465330 GCA_028565595.1 Duopalatinus emarginatus
TTGTAGGGAATGTGCTGGTTTCTGTGTGACCCAGTTGTTAGGTGCAGGATTGTCATCATTCCTGTATTATTTCACTGCACAGAAATAAACAGCACTATCTTGTAGAGAAATACTAGGAATGCTTAGTAATCCTTTAGACCTTCTATCCCCACTCAGGTTCATCCTCGGCTCCTCAGGGTTTGGAGTTTCCAGGAAAAGATGCCCAAGGTATTTCATTTCATTCCCAGAGCTGCTCATCTTGTACCAAAGTATACGGTTATAGCCTGATATGTTATGAGAACAATTGACAACAGCAGTGTCCTCTAGATTTTTCAGTAAATCTGTCGGAGTCTGGGTAACATCTGTACTCAGCACTGATGCTATTAAGAAATAGTAAAAAGAGTGGTGACGTGTAAATATATGATCTTTAAAGTTAAACGTATGTTTCCTTGTCATATAATGACACAAAACCTCACCTGTAGGTTTGTTTTAAGGATCAGGAATCTAATTATGAACATAATTACATGCATCATTTTGAAAAGGTGACTATGTGCTCAATGTAATGTTCCACTCTGTAAGTAGTGCGCACACGAATGATGATAAACACTGGTTTTACACTTTTGTTTCTCTTTACCGCCCTCTACTGAAATAACTAGTACGGCGCTCATGTGTTAGCTAACAAAACTAACCAGGTCAAATCAAATCAAGTAGGTATTTCTGTTAGAAATATAGTCTCTCCAGAATTATTCTGCTACACTGTAGTGGTTTCAAATTTATATTAACTCAGGAATAGTCCCAAAAACAATTGAAAATAAAGTAAAGTAAAGTAAATGATAGTCATTTGATAGTCATAAATTCTCTCAAGTAAACATTATGCGGGTGCTGCAGCTTCACTATGCTACCAAATTCATCAGTGACCTGCTAGCATGTTGAAGACAATAAGAAACAGTCATTATTAATAAAAACTTTGGCGAAAAGTGTGTATGTTGCTGTAACTCTAAACATCATGATGCATAATAGCATACCAAGTTTGTGTGATTACTGTGCTATGGAGAAATCTGGATGAAGCCATGTGCCATCCATCACTGCTGCCTCCTTATGGGCCTCTTCTTTTGATACCCCAGTGTTTAGACATGGTCGATCTTAAACCTTTGCTTTTACTGCATTTAAATATAGCATCAGCTAATTTACATATTCATGTAAGTAATGTTTATAAGTATAAATACTATTATTGTTATAAATATTTTAGATATTTTCTTATACAGAGTATAGTGTATATAGCATGTGAAAATGTTCCTCTTTAGACTATTGCACTCTTTTGTACCTCTACTGTACACTTCCTGTATTGCATCCTATTACAGACTGTACTAATCAGAGAACAGATCTTATGTGCAGGTGTTTGGTGTGAAGCTTTTTGTTAAACAGAAAGGGAAGGTGTGTGGCTGTGCTTACTAGCAGCACAGAAATATACTGCACTGTCCTCAGGAGTTACTCTGGATATGTCCAGAAACGCATCCCCTGTGGCATGTCCAGAAACGTTAAACCGTTGTTTGAACTTCTCTTCAGGGGTGTAGCTTCCATACTGGAGCATTCCAATGAGCTCGATGGAGTCACTGAATGTCTTTTGTTGATACCAGTACATGTAGTAGTAGTTGGAATCACCATGCCGGCATTTAAGCGTTGCTTTGCTTTGTCCAGGTTTTGAGGAATCCAGTAGTAGATGTGGTGGTGATTGCTGAATTGTGAGGGAAGAGGTAACTGTAGCTTTAAAAAAACAGGTGTGTATTTGTTAGAATAAGTTACAATACAGCTATTATATTGAGCCATTTTGGTAATTATGCTTACCTTTAAGACTGACAAGAATTATACTTAAGACAATAAGTTTAAGCATGTTGTCAAATGTTCTCCAGTTGTCCACTGTGTGCATAAGTCTGACAATCAGCACTGTTTAAACAGTTTATTTTCACTTTACTGCCCTCTATTGGTACAAGCAGATTGTTGCTAATGCTGGTCAAGAAAACAAGCCGATTCAGATCAGCAGGTGTTATTCTTAGGAATAATACTACAGCATGTGTGTCAGATGAAATCCTTAAAATGCAACTGAAATAAGTGTTTGGGTTTTTTTTTTTTCCTAGAGAAATTCATGAAGCTTATTGCATGAAAAGTACAAATGTTTTGACACCTGTTTATTAGTAACAATGCAAAATAAAAGTTTTATTTCACTCCGTCTTGTAGCTCCTCAATTTTCATACTGCTACATGTACATGTAAGTGGCTTAAATAAATACAATAAACACAAGCCATCCACCATACAACTTATTAACTATATGATAAATGATATAGTAAACAAACCATATGGTAGACACTAAACCTTTTAAAATTCTATTACACAGAAGCATAATATTCCTGGGCAGCAGTCAATGTGTACTACTGTACATTTCCTATATCACATTCTATTACAGACTGTCCTAATCAGAGAACAGATCTTATGTGCAGGTGTTTGGTGTGAAGCTTTTTGTTAAACAGAAAGGGAAGATGTGTGGCTGTGTTTACTAGCAGCACAGAAATATACTGCACTGTCCTCAGGAGTTACATTGGATATGTCCAGAAACGCATCTCCTTTTGAGTGTCCAGAAATGTTAAATCGTGCTTTAAACTTCTCCTCAGGAGTGTATGCTTCATACTGGAGCGTTCCAATGCGCTCAATCAAGCCACCGACTGTCTTCTGTTGATACCAGTACATGTAGAGATAGCTGTTGTCACCGTGCCGACATTTAAGCCTAGCTTTGCTCTGCTCATGTGCGATCAGTAGATATGGTGGTGATTGCTGGATGTTGAGAGAAGATATCACTGTAGCTATAAAGAAAGTGATGCGTAAATTCGTTAGACGTTGTTTAAACATAATTACATTATTAACAAAAGTAATTTTGTTAATCATGCTTACCTTTAAGACTGATAAGAATTATAATGGAGAAAATAATTTTATCCATCTTGTGAAGCGTTATCCCAGTCTTTCTAGGCTGGAATTATATTTTTGACTTACTGCATTATGATCTTAAATGATACATTGTACTGTGCTATGTATACACTTAACCGGGCACTAAATCCCACCCTGTGTCATGTGACCAGCTGACTGCACCATGAGGTAACTTTACTTCTTTGCATCTCATGATATACAGTATTAAACCTTTTGTATTTCAGGCTTCTTAAAATGTAAAAATCTGATAAGCATGGGACTTTTTTAAAAATCTGCCAATATACCAGTGTAGTAAAAACATACACTGATCTGCTATAACATTAACATCACCTGCAAAAACAGCTACAAACCAGTGCTGAACTTTTCAGACATGGTCTCCACAAGGTGTTCTGTGGTATGTGTGGGACGAAGGCGTTAGCAACAGGTCCTTTTGGATCTTCTGTTGGACCAGACCAGATGATCTTCATGCACATTAGTGAGCCTTGAGTGCCCATGATTTTGTTGCTGGTTCACTTGGTAGGCTGGGTTTTTTGGTCTTCTGGGGACACCACACAAGACCTGCATTTATTTTCAAGATGCTCTGACCTAGTCGCCCGACAAAGACAAAGGCCATCACAATTTGACCTTTGTCAAAGTAACTTAAATGCTTACACTTTTCACTGCCCATTTTCCCTCGTTCCCTTCGCCTGTCTATGCTTTTATGATGTAAAGGTTATGGCTGATGTGTATGAGTTTGGGAGTGAATTTCAAATAAATAAAGGTTTAAAGGTGAATTCTCACAAGCGTAGATTATGTGGGTGCTGCAGCTAAAATGATCTCTACATCTTTAACATGCCACCTTTTTTAGTCAGTGACCTCTACTGTACACTTCCTAAATTGCGTCCTATTACAGACTGAGAGATCAGAGAACAGATGTTGTTTGCAGGTGTTTGGTGTGAAGCTTTTTGTTAAACAGAAAGGGAAGATGTGTGGCTGTGCTTACTCGCAGCACAGAAATATACTGCACTGTCCTCAGGAGTTATACTGGATATGAGCAGAAACGCATCCCCTTTAGAGTGTCCAGAAATCTTAAATCGTGATTTGAACTTTTCTTCAGGAGTGGGGTTCTCATAATGTAACATTCCAATGAGCTCAATGGAGTCACTGACTGTCTTTTGTTGATACCAGTACATGTAGGGATAGTCGTTATCACCATGCCGACAGTTGAGCTTCGCTTCACCCTGCTCAGGTGTGATCAGTAGATGTGGTGGTGATTGCTGGATGTTAAGAGAAGATATCACTGTAGCTGTAAAGAAAAGTAATGCATAAATTCATTGGAAGTTAAAACATCACTGTTATGTTGAGTAAATCTGGTAATCATGCTTACCTTTAATAGTGATGAGAATTATACTTGACGCAATAATTTTAGTCATGTTGTCAAGGTTTGTCCAGGCTGTAATCATATTTTACGTTATTGAAAATGATAATACATGTCAGTGACTGTCTGCTGTTTGATTATATAACCTTTGCCGAAGTACAGGTGCAAATGCATCATGATGTGACATAGAAAGATGTCACGTGTCACATGAGGGGAATTTTAGTGTACGGTTTATTGTGATCCTCACTGCATAGAAATACAAAGGGCTATAGTCTGCTGTCATTGACTTTGATGTTAGATAACCTTCCTCATCTCTGCCTTATAACATGTTGAAACGTTTTTGTCTAGTTAGTTGCTAAAGTTTAAAATACTGATAACCTTGGGACTTGGCTGGTCAGCCTGCTGACATAAGTATGTTTTGTTGTATTTTTTTTAGCTTTAGACACTATTGTGTAGAGAGAGAGGCTGGAAATCATCATATATCTTTTAGGATTTCCATCCCTGAAACCTGAAACAACTTCATCTTATGTATATGATTATAAAGTATATGATTATATCTTCAATTCAATTCAATTTTATTTGTATAGCGCCTTTAACAATGAACATTGTCATCAAACATCTTGAAACATTATGAGAGCAGCAGAGCACACTGGTATCCTCAGGATTTTACAGTAGATATGTTTGTGTCTGGAGAAGTACGTTTTCCGAATTATTGAGAGAAAATATTAAGATATGAGTTTGGAACAGTATTTCATATGAATGTGGTTTGAAATGTGAGTTCTCACAAATGAAGATCGTCTGGCTGCTGAAGCTGAAATGAGCTCCACATCATTAACGTGTTACCAGTTTTATCATTGACCTCTACTGTACACTTTCTATATTGTGTCCTGTTATAGACTGTCCTAATTAGAGAACAGATCTTATGTGCAGGTTTTTGAGGGGATTTCTATGCATGGTTTATTGTGGTACTGACTGTATAGAAATATAAGGTGGTATAGTCCGTCACAGACTTTCTTTTCTGTGTCTCCTAACATTTTGAACTTTTTGTCTATGTAGGGCTTTTTAAAGTTTGAAAAAAAAAAAATTATAGGCAGATATTTAACTGTTTTTTTTATTTAACTGGCTGATGACATTTTTACATCTACAGCATGCTACCAGTTTTATCAGTGACCTCTTCTGTACACTTCCTATATTGCATCCTATTACTAATCAGAGAACAGATCTTATGTGCAGGTGTTTGGTGTGAAGCTTTTTGTTAAACCGAAAGGGAAGGTGTGTGGCTGTGCTTACTAGCAGCACAGAAATATACTGCACTGTCCTCAGGAGTTATACTGGATATGTTCAGAAACGCATCCCCTGTGGATTGTCCAGAAATGCTGAACCGTGGTTTGAACTTCTCTTCAGGAGTGTATCTTCCATACTGGAGCATTCCAATGAGCTCAATGGAATCCCTGACTGTCTTTTGTTGATACCAGTACATATAGATATAGCTGTTATCACCATGCCGACATTTAAGATTCTCTACTCTCTGCCCAGGTGTGATCAGTAGATGTTGTGGTGATTGCTGGATGTTGAGAGAAGAGATCGCTGTAGCTATAAAGAAAGTGATGTGTAAATTCATTAGAAGTAGTTAAAAACAAGCATTTATATTTGTAATTTTTAAAATCATACTTGCCTTTAAGATTAATAAGAATTATAATTGAGATCATTATTTTATCCATCTTGTCCTGTATTCTCCTGTCTTTCCAGACTGTAGTCATATATTTAACTTTTTTTCTCACTTAAAGATAACACACCACATCAGTGACTCCACCTGCCTTTTCAATGTATATTGTCTGGCTCTCAGTACACGTGCAAATGCATAGTGATGTGAGGGTGTCACATGACACGTGAGGGGGTTTCAGTGCATGGTTTAGTGTGTATATAGCACTGTGCTACTCACTGCACAGAAATACATAGCGCTGTACTCTGCTGTCACAGACTGTGCCGTAAGATATCCTTCCTTCTCTGCCTCTCCTGACACGCTGAACCCTTTTTTGATTGTTTCAGGGTTTTTGAAGTTGAGAAACGCGATCAGCTCGAGACCTTGCTGGTTAACCTGCTGATACCAGTATATTTTGTCGTATGTTTTGTCATGGTGGCTGCATGTTATATTTAACGAGTCACTGGGTTGCAGGAGTACATCAGCAGGGAACTGTGAAACAGATAAACATGCACATCTCCCTAAAGGGATATTAAAGGGGGGGGACACACAATTAGAAGCAGTCATGCTATGATAAAAATAAATAAATTATATTTTACCTTTTGCACTCACCTAGAAACCAGCATAATAGAACATACGGTGCTGTAGCTCTGAAGATCATAATGCTCCCTAGCAATGTATGAACATTCAGTTGGTGTGGTTACCGTGCTGTGGAGGAATCTGAATAAAGTTGTGTACCGCTTTGTTATATGTATCACTACTGCCCCCTTATGGACCAATTATTTTGCTAACCCAATGTTTTGTTGTCACTGAGCACAATATATAACAGTATGTAGATCTGCACAGTATATAGATCTGAAAAATGAAAAATATATATTTTGCATGCATCCTACCCCAACTAACATTTTATGTTTTCTCAAAAGTATGACTGAAAATTGTATTTGAATATAGCAGTTCAGCCATAGTGAAGGAGAATCATGGATACATCAGCCATTATCTGATCACAGAAATTAAAATTCATTAGGCTTACGTCAGGTTTACTATGGCTATTCAACATCTTGTTCAAAGTGTGACATTGTGTGTGTGAGAAGCGGATTTAAGCAGATATTCAACCATATCTGTTAAATTGATTTATTTTCATGGAGATACTGACAATCTGTGTAAGTAAATGAGTTTATTCATGCCATTTAAGTGAAGTATATGTAAGATTTCTTAAAGTTGACGTATTAAAATATGATAGAGACAGTAAAAGCCTACTTTTGGCAAAACCTGATTTCATTTTTATTTTTATATTTTTGCTATTAATATTTTTTTTTCTATCCAGAAGTCAGCAGGTGGCATCCAACATACTACTGCAAACCAACAGATTTATCAATATCTTACCCCACCACACCACAATGTATGCATATGCTAATAGCTCAATATAAGCTTTTTGTAGAGCTAACCAGGGATGTTCAACACTGTGAGTGTTCGAGCAGCACAGTAATACACAGCACTGTCATTCTTTAACACGTTTTCCATAATCAGAAAGGCATCACTTGCTCCATCTCCTTCCAGTTTAATTTCTCTGTATAAACCAGATTCTATATATTTATTGTGTCTGTAGACATATCCAAGTAGTTGTAGTTCTTGGACCCCAGACTGTTTGTACCAGAGGATGACATTGTAGTCTACGATACGCTGAGAACACTCAAGTTTCATGAGTTCATGTTCATGTATCAGTAGGTCAGGAGGTGTTTGATGGACAGTGAAGCTTAATGATATTCCTGTTAAACCAACAAAAAAAAAGGTTTATATAGGTTATATAATAATTTATATAAAGATTATATAATATAATATAATATGATATCATATAATATAATATAATATAATATAAGCTTGTATTGTTTTAATTACAGTAGCCTTTAAATATTTACATACCTGTCAAAAAGGTCACAAAAGTAATTATGGTGACAATGATTGCTCTGATCATGGTTCTGCATCTGGAGTGAGTCTGCATATTCTTATTAGTTATGTATTCATAATATACACTGACAGGAAATGACATTGTTTGCTTGTTGCTGATGACTTTTCTCTAGCATGTGTCTGTGGTTTCATAGCTTGATTGCTGTCAGCAGGTGAGATGAGGTATTTGTTAGACGATAGAGATAAATGCACCAATGTGCCCTTCTTGCAGTGCAAAAATACAACCCGCTGTCCTCAGAGGAAAGATTCTTTAAAGTTAATACACATTGTTTAACTGCATCCCCATTCAGTTCAATTCTACCTTTATAAATGGGCTCAATACTGGGCAATGTTGTATAAAGGTTTCCCAAGAGTTCAAACCCCGGGTCAGAATGTTTGTACCAGAGGATGCGATCATAAACTGGATCATCGTGTGAGCAATTTATTATAGCAGAGTCCTCGCTTGTCTTCGTCATATGTAATGGAGATTGATTAACACGTATAGCCATAGACAAGCCTGTTAAAGGGAGTCACACAGACAACATCCGACATGTTAACATTATTTCACAAGCAATAAAACAATCTAAAATGATCTAATAATGACACATAACGCACCAGTCAGCACTAGAAAGAGGCCAATGTGTTTAAAATAAATCATAGTACTATCCTGCCTTTAGCTTTAGGCTAGAGTTGAAAATGTTACAAGAAGAAACATTTAACTCTTTTGGGGATGTCTGAAAAGGGGGAGGATCATTTCATCAGCAGTGATGCTGTAATCATGTGATCATAAAGGTCCATGATGATGATGATGTGCTCACTTTGCATATTTAAGCAGATTTATGCCTTAAGTGACAGCCTGTCTGCTTCCTAAAAAAAAAGGGATTCTCCATATATATATATATATATATATATATATATATATATATATATAAACCTTCACAACTTCATTCACACACAGAGACAAGAAATTGCTGACACAGGGAGGATAATGGGTGCCCCCTGCTCAGGGCCAGTGTGTTCACTGACCCCTAGTGTGTGCGTTCACTAGTGTGTGTGTTGCACTGCAGTGAGTCAATCGTTTTACTTTCACTTGTACAGTCTGTAACCCAAGGTCAGGATTCAACAGAGGACCCTGAAGCTGTAAGGCAGCAAATCTCTTTGAGCTTATTATCACCATCCTGATTATAAGCAGCATTCAGTTTTAAAATAGTATATTGGATATAAAAAGGGAAATCACATTCCTAGTTGAACACTGCAAAGTCATTTCACAGGTACATCATCATCTTATGTGTTGGTTTGCCTTATGTAGGGTCGTTTTTTGTGTGTGGAGTGTGTGATGGAGATACACAGCACTGTACTCATGCTAATTTGCTTGAAACATTTTGGCTCTCTAAATGATGTGGTTAAACAGGTGTATGAAGCTGTGCAGTTGATTAAGGTTTTTGTATTAAGGAGAGGACGAGTGTGACACTGTGTGTAATAAGCTGCACAGAAGTATCTAGCGCTGTACAGCCCTGCTTTGGAAATCTGTAGAGAAGCTGATGATCTTCCATCTCCAGTCAGAATAAAATTATCTTTATAATTTTCCTCATATTTTATATCGGAATAATAAACGTACGCGATGAGTTTCAGGTTGGTGTCTTTATGTGTTCGCTGATACCACAGTATTGTGTCATAGTTGTCGATGCTGTGGCTGCAGTTTAGAGTTCTGCTCTCTTCAGCCAAACACAGCACATCAGCAGGAATTTGTTGGACAGCTTTGCCAGTTAAAGAACCTAGAGGGAAAAAATGTGATTAAAAATATATTTAGGAAAATACACACATTGTATGATCCATATATGCAGAATACAAAATAATAAATATACATGATATTTTTTTTTACCTATAAGGCAAGTAACACAGATGAGTTTAATGTAAAATCGAATCATTGTGATTCATTTAAACTGGTGTGGGAAATGATTTCAGAAGAGATCCAAATTGATAAAAGTAAAAAGACAGGATATGACATCATTGCACTATGTAAAAACATTATGAACACACCCATTATTTGTCATCTGATATTACTGAGCACTAAGTAGATAAAATTAGACTATTACTTACAATTAGAATTTGAATAATCATGATCGTGAAGAAATACGCCCAAGCGTAGAGTGCAACTCTATGATTTAAAAAAGTTGGCACTCATATAACGAAGTCAAAGAGCCTTAAAAATCTAGAACCTATTAGCCATAATTCACATCACGTATGAAATATACTGTAGCACCATCTAGTGACCAGATTTTGAGCCTCTCTGTTTATGAGCCCTTCTCTGTTAAAAAGTGAGAAGTGGACATATTGTCCTCATCTGAATTCATTTAGAGTTCATTTAGCATAAAACCCTTAGCATAAATTAAACACAGCTGATCTCTACTCTGAACAGGGAAGGAAATGATATCAGATGTTGCTGCTATACAGACTAATATTGTAATAATATTGATTTGCTATGACTTGTGATGTGGTTAAACAGGTGTATGAGACTGTATAATTAATTGAATATGTGTGTAATGCTGTTATTTGCTGCACAGAAGTACAGCGCATTGCGTGGCATGTGTCCTGCTGGAATTTGTCATGAAACTCTCCATTTTCCAGTTAGGATAAAATTTCCTTCATCATTTTCCTTTATCATATTATGAAATCATTATACTGGTGAACAACTTGACACCGAGTAAAAACTGCTGTTATTGACATAAATTACTTTTTCATTCCTTCATCTGTGAACTATAAATACAAGCATAAGAGACAATTTTGCAAGCTAAGGCTATGAGAAATGTGATAATTATTATAAAGATGTTTTGGCTTACTTAAAAACTGTATTGTATTATAATTCGCACTTTACTTTATAATCACAAAGTGACATTATATGCACTCTGCTTAGATTTTATCCTGCATCAGATAATTATGTTAATTAAAGCTACAGCACCACCTACTGATGCCGAGTTGCCAGACTCAGTTTTGAAGCTGTTGCTGAAGATTAATAAAAAAAAAATAATGTATGCATATTTGAAGTAATTTAATTGTAATTATGTTAAACTCTTATGTTATAACAAATAACTGTAATAAAATAAACATATAAAATGTCATCATGAACATTGGATTAAGTCAGCAGAAAAGTCTGAATGTTGGATTAATGCCAGCAGTCAGTGGTGTTTAGTGTAACTTGTGATGTGGTGTAAAAACAGATGTATAAGTCCGTACAGTTGATTAAAGACAGGTTTTTGTGTTAAGGAGAGGATTTGTGTAACACTGTGTTAAAAGCTGCACAGAAGTACAGAGCGCTGTGCACCACTTGTGTTGCTTTGGAAATTTGTAGAGAAACTGATGATTTCCCATCTCCATCCACTGTAAAATCGCCTTCATTATTTTCATACTCTGCTTTGGTATAATAAACATAGCCAATGAGTTTTAATTCTGTGTCTCCATGTGTTCTCTGATACCACAGTACTGTATTATAGCCTGAGATGCTGTGGTTGCAGGTAAGAGTTACACTCTCTTCAGGGACACACAAGACATCAGCAGGGGTCTGGTAAACATCTTTGCAAAATACAGAACCTGGAATAAAAGGAGAAAATGTTGAATGTTCATTCAATGCTCATGTAAATACAAGTACATTATAATAAATGTTAAGTTTATACCATTATACCATTTTCCATGGAGTCATATCAGCAGTAATATTACCTGTGAGGCAGCTCACACAGATGATGAGTTTAAATGGAAATCTAGTCATACTGATTTATTTGTATTGGTGTAAGAAACCTAGAAACCCAGAAATATGTGAAACCGATCAGACCTTATAGTGTGACTAATGAGACAGGATGTGACATAATTACACTGATGAACATGATTACACCCATTACTGCTGTGTTGAATATAAAATCAAAAAACACAAAAGAAACAAATCATTATGAAGAAGTCAAATCTAGAAAATCACTCACTGAAGACAATTTGCTTATGATTAAAAAAAGCCCAGACAAGATTATCTTCTTAAAATTTGGACACAAACCTTAAAGCTTGAGGCAGCTATGAGTTAAAGAAATACAAGCTTACATCCAATACTTATTTAAAATGGCACAGTAGTAGCTCTGGTGTGTATCGTGAACTGAATGGTTAAAGTTCATTTTTACTGGATTTTTCTCTGATGCAGAGGAAGATTCAAGAAAATAGTTTTTATAAAATTATTATTCTTAAATTATTCTTTTCCACCATTTACTTGGTTATTGGAAAAGCCTTTTGTTTGAGTTGGTGGTGCCCAAATAAGTGCACAGAAGTACAGAGCACTATAGCATGTGTCTGGATTTGGTGGCTTTGGAAAAAAGGCTGTAATTTGTCTGTCATAATCTTTTTTTTATTATTCTTTTGTATGGCTATGAAGTCCATAGCCTGTGAATTTCACTCTATGTGTTCACTGATACCACATTATTTCGTCAATTTAAGTCACAATAGCAGTCTCAAAGACTTACTTTATTGTGCTATGCAGTATATTGCTACAGACATTTTTTGTTTATATATCCTCGGATTATATATGGGGCAGCTGTAGTCAGCTCCCAAGACTCAACTGAAGTACCATTGAGCAAGGCATCTAAACCCCAACCCACAGATGCAGAGGAAAAAGGACTGCCCACCTCTCTGGTCATGTGATCTCACTGCTCCCTAGTGTTCACTAGTGTGTATGTGTGATTCACTGCACGGAGGGAAGGGGTTAAATGCAGAGGTGAGTTCCACTGCATAGTGGTCAGACAAAGTAGTCACTCTCACTCACTCTCACTCATATGTATCTGAAATACATGTTTTCCATCCGCTTGACTTGTGAGAGAAAAATATAGAATTTATTCAAGCGGTAGACAAAGTTCAATCTATAGCAATGTGTATGTAGTTGTGGGAAGCATAAATTAAATTAAGCTGATTTCTGTATACAAGGTAGGAAATTATATCACATTTTGCCGTTGTACTGACAGAGTGGTTTAAGATTGGAATAATGTCAGCATTGTTGTGGCATTACATTTTGATGTGATTAAACAGGTGTATGAGGCTAAAACAAAAAAAAAATAATTTTTGTTTTTGTTGTAAGAAGAGGATGTGTGTGACACTGTGTGTAATAAGCTGCACAGAAGTATAGAGCACTGTGCAGCACTTGACTTGCTTTGGTAATTTGTAGAGAAACTGAAGACTCCCCATCGCCAGTCAGCATAAAGTTTCCTTCATAATTGTCCTCAATTTTCTTTGTATTTTTAGATCTTGCATATCCGATGAGTTTCAGTTCGGTGTCTTCATGTGTTCTCTGATACCACAGTATTGTGTCGTAGTCAGTGATACTGTGTTTACAGGTTAGAGTTGCATTCTCATCAGGCAAACACAACACATCTGTAGGACTTTGATAAACATTTTTGCAAAATGAAGAACCTAGGGGGGGAAAAAAAGGTTTTTAATTTTTAGAATTACACAGATTTTATAATTTTAATTTAATAACTTGGTAATCTTGTTAACTTTCACATGGACACTAATATTACCTGAAAGGCAGCTCACACAGATAAGGATTTTAAATAAAATTCTAATCATATTGATTCATTTAAACTAGTGGAGAAAATGCATGTAATCAGGTAATCAAATGTAATATGACATGACGCCAGACCTCATATTGTGGACAGAAAGACAGGATATGACATCATTACACTGACAAGTATTATGCTCCCACCCATGTTAAAGTTCCAACAGTAAATACATTGGACAGTAAAATAAAATGGATGAATCCTTCTGCATCTGCAGAATAACAAATACACCATATCTAATCCAAATTAAAATTTTTGAATGATTTTTCTTTTAGGCCAGCATGATGGTTAAAATAATTTCGGTCTGGGGTTTCTTCCACCCATCTAGAATGAGGAAGACATACGTTAGTGATTACGTTTAGTTTTAGATTTTATTCTGCTACAAGAATAAGTTGCTTCAGATGAAAGTCTATATAAATAAATTATCAATAGACACCATATGAATCTTCAGGTTTTAATTGAACTAAATATTTGTAATGATAATTTTTAAATGCAATTCCATTTCCAAGCTGAATTTTGTAATAATATCAGCAGTTTGATGTTTAGTTTAACTTTGAATGTGGTTAAACAGGTGTGTAAGTTTTCACAGTCAATTAAAGGCAGGTTTTTGTTTGAAGAAAAGGATGTGTGTGACACTGTGTAATAAGCTGCACAGAAGTACAGAGCACTGTGGACCACTTGTGCTGCTTTGGAGATTTGTAGAGAAACTGATTTCCCATTTCCACTTACAGTAAAATGGCTTTCATAATTTTCCTCATAGTTCGGACTGCTACCATAAACGTATCCTATGAGTTTTAGACTGGTGTCACCATATCTTCTGTGATACCACAGTATTGTGTTATAGTTCTGGATGCTGTGGTTGCAGATAAGAGTTACACTTTCTTCAGGCAAACACAACACATCAGCAGGGGTCTGATGAACATCTTTGCAAAACAAAGAACCTAAATAATAGGAAAAAGGAACATTGAAATTAAACCAATTGCGACACATCCTTAGCGAAGTATTTGAAGTACATATACTATACTTTTAATAAATAATCAGTGTAACGCATTCTCCATAGTGTTATATTAGCTGTAATATTACCCAAGATGCAGCTCACACAGATGATGAGTTTAACTGGAAATCGAATCATACTGATTTTGTATAAACTGTTGTGAATAAAAGTGATCTACGTTAGATTTAAATCAGTAAAACGTGTTACATGATCACATATCATAGTGTCAGTGAGAAACAGGATGTGACATAGACACTGATGATCACACCCATTACTCTAAAATCAGAGGCTTTTGTTTGGAAATCAAATAGTAAAGCACTAATGTAAGCATATAGCCCTTACAATAGAGTCTGTTACTGCAGAATAAACTGCAACAGTGACCATAGAGCTGTTATACAGGGTGAATCAAAAGTTAGGATATATTTTATATAAGAAACAAAAGGGAAAGTGACATGTCTGAATACCCTTGCATATAAGGGGTGAATGGGCTTATCTTTTAGACTATGTTCAGAACATGGCCGACATACTGGATTAAGTGCAAGGTTTTCCACTGAGAAAAATGGTATTGCTTTCTGTAACTTTTGATATAATAGTAATTATTTAGTAATAATTTCTATATTTTATTGATTATTTTTCCCCAAGTAAAATAGCTCCCTGAAATTAAAGTAAATGTACATTGACGACTCAAAGCATGGTATGTCTCTATCCTCATGCTGCTCCTCTAAGTTGAAAATAGTAATGCATTTAGGTTATTTTGCTAACAGGCAGATGGCACCCCCACTCATCACCACTGAAATGACCTATTGCTCTCCAGAATTATGTATATTTTCCAAATTTTGTGTTATTATTATTATTATTATTATTATTATTATTATTATTATTTTGCAATTATTTCACCTGAAATAATTTATTCATTGATATATTTTTTTCTTTTTAGATTGCTGCATATGATTTAGTCTCTGTTATATTTTTCTGTTTTTCATGTACTATATTACTGTATTAGAGCTTAGACTAATATGAGGGCAAAGATGTGTTTTGTGAAGTGGAAGAAAACCAGAGAACCCTGAATGAATGAACCTTCAGCTCCATCTAGAGACCTGATGAATATCCACACTCTGCCTTTAGTTCTTTCAATTTTTGTTTTTGTTTTCCTTCCTCTTCCTCCTATCATTTCAGTAGTCAAATACCCCAGTGTCACTGAGAATGGTAGATCGATGTGAGATATGATCTCTGTTCCAACTCTAACATGTCCTGGTAATGATATGCAGGCTTTTATACAGCTTCTGGATACCTGCACTCGTTTACCTGTTTACCACACTCCTTTTCATCCTTCGTTTTTTAAAACTCCATTTATTTTAATAGGCAAGTACATAGAGGTTATTCATGTGTTTGAATGGTACATAAATATAATATATGGACTCTGTTTCCACTGTAACACGTCTGTCCTGTTAATGACACACAGGCTTTGAATACCCGCAGTCGTTTATCTGCCACGCCTTGTTTTTCTATAACCCTTTAATTTCAATAGGCTGTTCACTCATTGCACTGCTAATGTTACTGTTACATAGGACTGTAACTGAACTGGAAATGGGATTAGGTGTGAATGTTTAAAATGATAATTATATCTGTTTATTTGGGTTAGTACAATAAACACATATATGTAAATGATGTATTCACTCAAGAAAGTTCATTTCTTGAACCCAAGAGGGCACTCAGTTATTTATTTCCCATAAGAAAAGCAGTTAATAGGGCACTTTGTCTCGTTTTCGCCACTTTAGAGAGCACTTTATTAATTTTTTAACCAGGGGAGCGGGAAGGGCGAAGGGAGGGGGGGTGTCGCGAGGGAGGGACTCGTACACGTGATTGCTGTATGGAGCCGCCGTACCGCAGCGAGCCGCTGACCGGAGCCGCTCCTCGGCTTCACACACACCTCTACTACACTCCTTTCACACACTGTCACACTCTTACACACACACACACACACACACACACACACACACAAGAACAATGAAAAGAAGGCGAAAAGAACGCAGAACAAACGCTGACCGTCACAGAGAGATGACGTCACAGTCGAGATTACGTGTCTGTGTGTGCGTGCGCGCGTGTGTATATAAACGAGACTGTCACTGTATATCACAGTATATTGACTTAGTATTGTGAGAACCATGGCGAACCTATTTAAGAAGTTGAGAAATCTGAGAAAACTATTTCGGACCTGGAGGAGGGAAAAATGTAAGAAGCATCATGAAGTTCAGGTGCTGCCCCAGGTGATAGAAAATGAGCAGGAGAAGCAGAAAACTGATCTGAAACTCTGTCAGGAACAGCAGAAATGTGCAGAGCTGGAACAAAAGAGTATAATGAGAGACCAGGAGTGTCTGGAAGAACATGTTGCTCAGCTGAAGGCCACACTGGCATCTGAGAGAGAAACGCATGAGCATGAAATAGAGAATGTCAGGCAGGCCAAAGAGCAGATAGAGGCTGAAAAACTGCATATAAACAATATGCTCAAGGATGCTCTGAAAGTCGCTGAGAAACAAGCAATGACTGCAGGGCTTGAAAGAGAGAGCATGATGAGAGACCGAGAGCATCTGGAGAAGAGTGTTGCTCATCTGGAGGCCACTCTGGCATCAGAGAGAGCAATACATGAGCAGGAAATAAAGAAGGACAGGCAGCACATACAAAAGATAGAGGCTGAACGAGCGTGTATCATCAACATGCTCGAGGATGCCGTGACATGTGCTGAG
>JAOVVF010000002.1:18481209-18491240 GCA_028565595.1 Duopalatinus emarginatus
CTATCTATCTATCTATCTATCTATCTATCTATCTATCTATCTATCTATCTATCTGTCTGTCTGTCTGTCTGTATATCAGGATTGGGTTTAACTGCTGAAAATTTATTTTGATCAAATTTTCCAAAGTCTGGATTGCTGTAGCTCGTTGCGTATACTATGAGCTCATCACTAATAGTAAATGAGATCCCTCTAGCTCAGTGGATAGCGTATTGTTTCAAATGTTTCCAGATTTTAATGTTTATATATACCTCTTTTGACTAAAGTTATAAATAATTGTATTAAATAAAGTGCTGTATGTTACCTGTGATGCATTACAAAAACCTATAGTAGGATGGGACATGGACATTACACTATTTATAATGGTGTACATAGTTATATTGGCACCTTTTAACAACTCATAACAAACATACAGGGTAAGTTTTTGTGCAGAGGGGAAATGATGTGTATCACTGTGAAAACTGGCAGCACAGAAGTACACTGTACTGTCATCTGAGGAAAGTTTCTTAATCATGAGAGAACTGTCCTCATTCGCATCTCCACTTATTTCAATTTTCTCTTTAAACTCAGATTCTATGTGGTCTTTTTTATTCCAGAGAGTCCCCATTAATTTTAATGTGTGGTTTTGATTGTTTTTATACCACAATATGACATTGTAATTTGTTATGCTGTGTACACACTTGAGCTCCACTGTGTCTTCTCTGGACTGAATTAGATCAGAAGGACTTTGCTGGACTTTGCTGAGGACAGAGTCTGTAGTGAGAGAAAATAGATAATATTATGGTGATTTTACATATTCTTTCAAAATCAATATAGATTTTTTTAACATATATTATGCTAAGACAGAAATAAATACCTGTGAGCCAGAGCAGGGTAAAAATAAAGCTGAGCTGAAATTTGATCATGTTGCCTTTTAGGGCTCAAACCTCTGAAAGACTAACAGCCTTCTCATGCCTTTAAGGAAATGTCATTGTTGAACAACATCATTTTAAGAGATTCCTTTAAGAGATGTTGAAGATGGAGCATCAGCTCCCTCTTGTGAGCTATAGTCCACCACTACTACAACCACCCCAACTGCCTCCCAGATTCACAGATTAAAAACTTTGCAGGTGGACTGCACACTCTACATTGCCCCTCGTGTTAATCTCTCTCGCTCTGTCTGTCTCTGTCTCTGTCTCTTTCTCTGTCTCTCACACTTTCTCACTCTCTTTCTCTCTCTGTAATAAATTGAACTCAAATTCAAATAAATGCCTGGTTACTGTGGTGTGATCAAATGCATTTACTGTTATCAGCCTAAAGCCTTTTTTTTGAACCACTGTACCATCAATGAACCACTGTACTTTTGTGTTTTTATTTGCTTAATGTTGTGAATTCCTCCCCTATTTAGTCTTTTTCCTTTTTGCCTTTCTTTTTTAGTTAATATAGCAATTAGAATAGCAAATGTTATCAATATAAATAGCAATATAAAAATTTCCAAATATTATAGCTTTATTAACATTTATTAATATTACAGCGTTATTACAGCTTTAGCTTTGAATATTCATTAGTCGCGCTGTCACATCACAGTAAGACAATCCTGGGTTTGATTCCCTGATCCAGGTAGCCAGGACCCCTTCTGTATGATGTTTGCATGTTTTTCCTGTGTCCTGTGTTGGTTTTCATCCAGGAGCTCTGGTTTCCTGTGTGTAAGTTTGTGTAAATGTGTGGCTTGTGATGGACAAGTGACCTGTTCAGGGCTATTCCTTGCCTTCCATCCAATGAATGCTGCTATAATTTCTAAATCCCTATGTGACCCAGTAGTAGGTTAAATGACTTAGGTAACAAATAAATAAGTGTGAGAAAATTATATCAACTATTACATATTTTCTTTGTAAAACAATGCAAAGGTTTATTGTTACTCAAGAAATATTAGATATTAGAACAAGTAACAAATGTACAGCAATTACAGAAAATGAATCAACACATTCTTACCAATCAGATTTAAGTAATCAACAAGGCTTTAATATAATGCGCCTTCTGAAACACAATAGTTAAATGTTGTTAGTGCACAAAAGACAGCTGTGTTTTTAAACTGATAACATCAGCTGTAGTGGTTGGTGCCGAGTTCTGGAGAGAGGATGGTGAGAATTGATGATTTAGTTTTTGTAATACAGAGAAGGGCCTCACACTGCTGTGGAATATGCGGCACAAAAATAAACTCCTTCACTCTTTCGTGAAAGATTGATCACTTCTAGAGAACCATTACCATCAAAAGCGTCCCCTCCAAGTTTGATTTTGTCTTTGAAATCTTCCTCTGGATTTGCATTTTTGGATATTAGATATCCCATGAAGATGAATTTCTTGTTCTTGTCCTGTTTGTACCACATTATACGATCATAACTGTCGATTTGATGGGAGCATCTGATCTCAGCAGATTCTCCTTGATTCCTGATCAGGTTATAAGGAGTTTGCTGAACAACTGTCCCATCTGTGAGACCTAGAGAAAAAGATTATTTTATTAAGAGAAGGAACAGACATTAAACTCTTGTTTAACACAGTTAAAGTCTTATTACCTGTGAGAAAAAGCACCAGATTGAGTAGTGTGAAAAACCCCCTGAGCATTGTTGTGAGCTGGTGTGCCAGCACGATCTGAACTGCTCTGCTCAATCTCTAGTCAGTCTCGCTTTCTCGCTCATTGAAGCACCTGACACACACAATACAAACAGTGTGTGTAGTAGAATGAAAGTGTGGGACCATACTGCCCCCATCAGACCAAAATCAGAAAAAAGAAAACACATAAGTTACATTTGACGAAAGCTATATCCATTTACTCACTGTTCCTTCCTCTAGACTCCACACTATGTCCCTGAATGTTATGTCACTCCGTCTATCAATCAATCTCCTGCTTATGCATCCATACATCTATAATCCCAGTCCACCTGGGTCACTTTACTGGCAGGCAACAACACACAGGCAATGTCTATGCTCAGTAACCAGGACAAAACAAGGAAATTACATGACAATGCACATCATATGGTCAGGTAAGTTGTCATAACACTGGATATGCAGTTATATATGCAGTAATATTGCTGGTAATAAACATGATAGGTGTTATAACATTTTATGCAATGACACAAATGTACATTTTGGCTAATTTTCTTTAGTAACTGAATATTGTACAACATTGTTGATGCCAGCCTTTAAAAATGTGCTATGCAGATGACACAGTCATGCAACATTTTTTGTTTTGTTTGTCTAAAAATAATCGCATTATTAAATTACTGGGTGTCACATTATAAAATATATTTGGGTGTCTCTGTTTCTTAGACACACACACACACAGACACACGGTGTGTGTTTTTGTACAGCACTTCCTAGAAATTATAACACTGTGTTCTTTCACAGCACAGAAATACACAGCACTGTCAGTCGAATCCACATCTTTCACTTCTAAAGAGCCGCTCTCAGCAACTGTTTTAATGGCTGAAAATTTATTTTGATTAAATTTTCCAAAGTCCAGAGTGCCAAAGCTGGTAGTGTACACTATCAGCTCCATACTCTCTCCATGATACTGACGATACCAGTACATTTGATTATAAAGTGCACCCTTGTTATGTGAACAGTTTATAGTGGCCGACTCTCCCATTTTAGCCCAGAGGAAATTAGGCTGAAAGACATCGTTCACCTCTGCTGTAAATCCTGTAAATAAACAAAAAAGTGTCACTATAAGAAACATAACCTTGGTGATTATTTTAAGTATAGTATTACACAGTCAGCCAGAAACTTTTTTTAAAAAAATGTCACCTTGAATCCAATATAATGAGTGAAACACAAATATTGTTCTTATCATCATGTTAGGAGTACAGACTGAACTAAACCTGTCTAAGATTATACATCATTTATATCATCAGTGATGCATGATGTAACATCATAACCCCACCCACACAGGCAGTTTAAATATAACCTTATTCATACTGGTAGCATATATCCTGTATCCATAATCCTGTATTCAAGCTCTGAAAAGTACAATGGTTATATGCCATGTAATTTTGCTCATGGGATCATCTTGTGTCACATGCAAGTAAAACTATTTACCTAAACACCTATATATTTGTGTGGTTTGGCACTAAATAAAATCCAGCCCACAGCTGCAGGTGTTGTGGTATGGAGGTAATGTGCATCAGATTAAGCTTTTTGTAATTATACAAAATATATTCAGCACTGTGTGTAATAAGCTGCACAGAAATACACAGCACTGTCGTTTACTGAAACACTGTTTATGGTCAAAGTGCTGTTATTTCTCCCATCACCACTCAGTTTGATTTTATTTCCAAATTCTTCCTCAGTCTTTGGATAATTATTAAAAAGATATCCCATGAGTGTAAATCCTGTGTCCTGGCTGTGTTTGTACCACAGTATGCGGTCATAGCTCTCTACAGTATGTGCACATTTGATCTCAACAAACCCTTCTGGATTTTTTAGGAGATCAAGAGGATTCTGGACTACAAAACAAACACCAGATCCTGTGAAGAGAAAAAGAGTGCATTCAAGACAAATGGTGGAAAAAAGAAAATAACCAGAAAATAGTAGATGATGGAAAATATTATATATTGGAGAAATTCACCTGTGAAATACAACAGTGTAATGATAATGACAGCAGTAATCATGTTGTCTGTGTGTTTATAAGGTGCTCCTTTGATTAAAACCAAAAGACACATGTGACACCTTTGTTTTAGAAAGTCACCCCTTTATATTACTGAGGGATAGTTCTATTTGTCATGGAGTTAAGTTGATGTGACATTTCTAATGAAAGGGCTCCCTCTAGCGGATTCTGTGCACCGTGCACATCCATGCCAGTGTCTGCAAATCTCTTATTTTCAACTTCAGTAAACTTCAAAAATCTTATTTATGCTAACAGGTTGCATTATTTATTAATTTACAGTACAAATGTTTTATGCTACAAAAAGTTTGGCTCTTATAATAATCTATTATTAATAATAATAATCTAGTGATCTATGTATTTGTCTGTGACGATGACTCACACACTCACAGACATAAATACAGAGTGTGTTTTTGTACAGCACTGTCCTGTGTTTATAACACTGTGTTTTCTCACAGCACAGAAATACACAGCACTGTCATTATAATCCACATCTTTCACTGTGAATGAGCCGCTCTCAGCATCTGTTTTAATTGCTGCAAATTTATTTTGATAAAATTTTTCAAACACTGGACTGCTGTAGCTGGTGATGTAGACGATGAGCTCCATACTCTCTCCATGATGCTGACGATACCAATACATTTCTCTGTAGTCTGAACCCTTTGTGTGTGAGCAGTTTATGGTGGCTGATTCTCCCCTTTTAACCCAGAGTATATTGGGCTGAAAGACATCATTTGCCCCTGAAACTCCTGTGACAAACAGTAAAAAAAAAAGTTAATTCAAAAGATGTGTATATTTGATTTATTTTAATGCATAGGCATATTAAGCAGCTTTTTAGTTACTTTGAATCCAGTAAAGTGACTGAAACACTATTATAATTCTGATCATGTCTCTAGATGAACAAGGGTACAGACTGAGCTAAGACTGTGTAAGAGTATTCAAATTCTAGTTAGTGATGCATGATGTGATATACTGACTCCACCCACAGAGAAGGTGTGGGTGGAGTCATTATATTTGTGTCTCCCCTCAATTTTTACCCTATATTACCCTGTGGTATTGTCTGACGTTCTGATCTCTTTTGTTTTGAGCCTGCTGTGTGTATAATATTGCCTTATGTTTTATAAAGCATTGTTTGCTATTTCTATGGACTATCAGTACATAGTGAAAGTCCCTGAATGTTATGTCACTCCTTCTATCAATCAATCTCCTGCTTATGCATCCATACATCTATAATCCTAGTCCACCAGGGTCACATTATTGGTAGGCAACAACACAGAGGCATTGTCCATGATCAGTAACCAGGTCAAGGAAATTACATGACAATGCACATCATATGGTCAGGTAAGTTGTCATGACACTGGATATGCAGTTATATATGCAGTAATATTGCTGGTAATAAACATGATAGGTGTTATAACATTTTATGCCATTACAGATATGTACATTTTGGCTAATTCTCTTTAGTAACTGGATATTGTACAACCGTGTTGATGACAGAACTTTTAAAGACAGTCTTGATGTCTAAAAATATCAGATTATTAATTTATTGGGTGTCATATTATTAAATATCTTTGGGTGTCTCTGTTTCTTAGACACACACAAACACACACACACACACAGACAGACACAAGGTGTGTGTTTTTGTACAGCACTTCCTTGTAGTTATAACACTGTGTACTTTCACAGCACAGAAATACACAGCACTGTCATTAGAATCCACATCTTTCACTTCTAAAGAGCCGCTCTCAGCAACTGTTTTAATGGCTGAAAATTTATTTTGATTGAATTTTCCAAAGTCCAGAGTGCCAGAGCTGGTAGTGTACACTATCTGCTCCATACTCTCTCCATGATACTGACGATACCAGTACATCTCATTATAATGTGCACCCTTGACTTGTGAACAGTTTATTGTGGCCGACTCTCCCATTTTAGCCCAGAGGAAATTAGGCTGAGAGACATCATTCACCTCTGCTGTAAATCCTGTAAATAAACAAAAAAGTGTCACTATAAGAAACATAACCTTGGTGATTATTTTAGGTATAGTATTACACAGTCAGCCAGAAACTTTTTTTTTAAATGTCACCTTGAATCCAATACAATGAGTAAAACACAAATATTGTTCTTATCATCATGTTAGGAGTACAGACTGAACTAAACCTGTCTAAGATTATACATCATTTATATCATCAGTGATGCATGATGTAACATCATAACCCCACCCACACAGACAGTTTAAATATGACATTATTCATACTGGTTGCATATACACAATCACTCACCAAACTGGCAAAAACTGTCAACACGCAGGTATGGTGTAAAAAAAAATTATATAAAATTGTACACTGGTTGACTTCATTCATGATGCTGATGAGAGCAGTACCCATGCTACCTTTGTATGCAGAATTTAGTGCCCCATACTGCACTGGGTTTTTTTTTTGTTTTTTGTTTTTTTGTTTTTTTGTGTGTGTGCGTGTGTGTGTGTGTGTGTGTGTGTGTGTGTGTGTGTGTGTGTGTGTGTGTGTGTGTGTGAATCCAGAAAAATGACCATTTTTTTACTGGTCCAGGTAAATACACGCGCACACGCAAGCACACACACACACACGGTCCTCAATTGGCCACGCACACACACACACTCTCTCTCTCACACACACACACACACACACTCTCTCTCACTCACACACACACACACACACACACACACACAAATATATATGACCAATTGAGGGCGCTGTATACACACATACACGGTCCTCAATTGGCCAGTCTTTTATTACCACAAAAAATATGACATAAAATAAATAAATGTATACATTTATTTTACAGTTCTGACCGCACGTTCTGACTACGCTACTGCTTCTGTCACGTGACATAATTGGTGCCGTTGTCATGTGTATTGGAATGTTAGTTTTCGAATCTCAGGTTGTCTGCTTGTGTTTAAATCAAACGCACCGAATCATCTCGCGCGCGCGCACACTCCGGATCACTCAGCGACTTGTAAACACTGATAACTCCCACTAACTCTTACAAACTCTACTGAGATCTGACTGCTCTACCGCCTCTTCATCACCATAGACCAGCTTCAGGATGAAGCAAGACGCGAAGACTCAACACGAACCGAGCCGACTCTGGACCGGTGAGTCACTGAATCATTTTCCTCTTCAGTTCAGTGATAAGTGATTTAAACACAGCGATATGACAGAAAACAGCTTGATAACTATATGGTTTGTTCATTATTGTTTATTGCTAATCTTTATACATCCATGGTATTTAGCTAGCTAGCTAACAGCTAATGTGTTCAAATACCAGCAGCAAACTCTAGTAAAACCAGTAACTAGGAAACCAATGTTAATGTGTTCAGAAATGGACAGAGATGAACCATTCAGCTAATATACATAATAATTAGCCCAGTGTTAGCAGACTTTCTGTGTAAGGTTGTTAGAGGAGTGAAGACAGTCTCCGAGACAGGACGTGGACACAAATACAGGTCCTACACTAATAAACTAACTAGGTCTAACAGGACATAGCGGGACTCATAGTCGTGAAACAAGACTTGTTAAAGGGATACGTCACCCCTACGTGAAACTGAGTCACTCACCGTAGTCCGTAAAGTTAACTAGATAAGTGAGTAAAAGAGGTTTTAATTGGTCCGGACATTGTCCTAATCGGGCAGCGCAGCTGTTAGCTTTAGCTTAGCATAGGCACTGTAAAGTAGTGCTGCTAATTAGCCACTCGTTCTCTAAAGTGATAAATAAACTCAAGAATTGTGATTCACAAATACTCCACAAAGTACTCCAAAATACTCCACCGGCTGGGTGCCGGGGTTTCTGGGGAACATGGTCTGCACCTGACTGGAACATGACAGGACTGAATCCCTAAAACTCCAGCTCTTATTTCATGACTTGCTTTTTTAGTTTACTTAGCTTAAAGTTTATTAAAAGCTTATTAAAACAAATAGTTAACCAAAATTATATAATTAGCATAGTAGTTAGTGTGCTAGCTAACTGTTAGCATAGCCATGGTACTATAATTGTTGTTCTTTTAGTATTCAGGTTTTTTTCCTTGTATGGGTTGACCCCATCCACATTGAGGACCCCAACACATTTGCTAAGCACATCCTCTTTTTTCTTATCTGTCTGAAAAAAAATCAGCAGTGAAGAAACTCAGGGGAAAAAAGTAAAAATCTTACAGTAATAAGTTGTTTAATTGCGTCTTGTCTAATCTAACATTTCCCCCCAGTGCCATTAAAACTAAACAGTCCTACTTCCTTTTACATGATGTGTCTCACTGACTGTTCATCATTTCTGACACAGAAAAAGGAAGGGAGGGAACTCTGTTTCCCAGTGAGCTCTCCTGCAACACCGACCAGAGTGGCTATGATGCTGGTGAGTATGAGTTCCTTTTTGTTGAGCCATTCCCTTCCCCATCCCCTGTAAGCAGCCCCTCCCCCATCTGCAGGAGCCCCTCCCCTGATAGCTTTTCTGAGCCATTCCCTTTCCTGACCTCATCCCCTTTAAGTCTCCCATCTTCTTTGCTCAGCAGTAGCCCCTCCTCTGTCAGCAGCAGCCCCTCACCTGATAGCTTTCCTGAACCATTCCCTTTGCTGGCCCCATCCCCTTTAAGTTTCCTATCCTCTTTGCTCAGCAGCAGCCCCTCCCCCGTCTGCAGCAGCCCCTCCCCCATCTGCAGGAGCCCCTCCCCTGATAGCTTTTCTGAGCCATTCCCTTTCCTGACCTCATCCCCTTTAACTTTCCAATCCTCTTTGCTCAGCAGCAGCCCCTCCCCTGTCAGCAGCAGCCCCTTACCCGATAGCTTCCCTGAGCCATTCCCTTTCCTGACCCCATCCCCTTTAAGTTTCCCATCCTCTTTACTCAGCAGCAGCCCCTCCCCTGTCTGCAGCAGCCCTTACCCCATCTGCAGGAGCCCCTCCCCTGATAGCTTTTCTGAGCCATTCCCTTTCCTGACCTCATCCGCTTTAAGTCTCCCATCTTCTTTGCTCAGCAGTAGCCCCTCCTCTGTCAGCAGCAGCCCCTCACCTGATAACTTTCCTGAGCCATTCCCTTTTCTGACCTCATCCCCTTTAAGTCTCCCATCCTCTTTGCTCAGCAGCAGCCCCTTGCCCGTCTGCAGCAGCCCCTCGCCCGTCTGCAGCAGCCCCTCCCCCATCTGCAGCAGTCCCTCCCCTGATGGCTTTTCTGAGCCATTCTCTTTCCTGACCCCATCCCCTTTAACTTTCCAATCCTCTTTGCTCAGCAGCAGCCCCTCCCCTGTCAGCAGCAGCCGCTTACCCGATAGCTTCCCTGAGCCATTCCCTTTCTTGATCCCATCCCCTTTAAGTTTCCCATCCTCTTTGCTCAGCAGCAGCCCCACCCCTGTCTGCAGCAGCCCCACCCCTGTC
>JAOVVF010000002.1:18497624-18513735 GCA_028565595.1 Duopalatinus emarginatus
ACACACACACACACACACACACACACACACACACACACACACCTAATTTTAGTACTTGAGTCCCTAAAGGAAACCCACACAGGCATAGACACAGTCACCTTGCATTCAAGTAAATAAGAAGTAGCAGACCCTTATGACTACCAATTTAACATCATGCTAATTTAATACACAATATAAAACTTGGCTCAAATCAACCTTGTGTTGATAAGTAAGTAATCACATGTAACAGTTTTAGGGGCAGCTATTGGTTTGTGGATGAGAAACCAGCCGTGTGACCCAAAGGTCACTAGTTCGATCCCCAGACACCGCTCAGGGCAAGTGTGTTCACTGCCACATAGTATGTGTTTCACTGCATGGATGAGCTATTTGCAAGTCAAAATTCTTCTGCATGTCAAGCACAGTAAGTCAATGAATGGTCACCTTTCACTGTTTATGTACAAAAATACTGTAGGGGTTGTGGGTTCGAATCTCACTTGGTGGGTTCGAATCTCACTTGGTGTGTTCTCTCCGTGTGTGTTTTCTCCGGGTGCTCTGGTCTCCTCCCACCCTAGGTGTGTATTACAGTTTAATGTTATGTGACACGTTTCTAGAAGTAACGTCACAACATCAACAAGGGTTGCTGAGAAGATGTAGGTACTGATATACTCTGTGAATGTTCATTCTGAGCTGTAGTTTAAATCATTTTTAACGGTCTGTTTTTTTTTACGTTCTCATTGAATTTTAATAAGTAAGGAAATACGGTGTACCTGCACACTGTTGGTTAAAGCCTGAAAAGCTTAAAATAAGGATTTTTTTTTAATTATCTGATTTAGCTAAATGCTGTGCAAAGTATATCCTGGAGTAATGGTGCACGCAAAGCCTACCCGTTTTAGATCTGAATTTTCATGTGATTATTTACACCTTCAAGGCAGCTTGCTTGAACTGCACATCAGTCAATTAACAAATCAGAAATGTGCCTATGGTGTGGAGTCCTTGGCTGCCTTCAGTTCTCTCCCCCTTCTAGATTTTTGCCCTGACAGTGACAAATTACTCCTCCGCTCTCTGAGATTGGAAATTAAAAGCATTTAGAGTTGCTCATGCATTTATGCTAATGAGAAATTCAGATATGATTTGCATGCAAAAGAGGCCAGGCTGAAAGCTCATCATTTTCTCTCCTTGCCGCTACATGTTTTCACCTCCTTTTAATTTTTTTTAAAGCCAGTGCCAGAAGTAAATGCATGGTGTGTGTTTCAAATTTGACCAAACTTTCATTAGATGTGTGAAATTCTACTATGGGAGGACGGTTTGTGGAATGTTTAAAAAAAAATCATGTTAACAGAATAGTAACACATTTTCACATTCAGTGTTATAGTTTATACCTTTTAAAAGAGTGGGAGCCAAATGGAAATAGTCTAGACGTTACTTTATCCCATAAACATTTCAGTTCAGCTAAGATTTCAAGTGAGGTTAGTGATAGACAACATGAGCCATTGTGACACACGACACACAAACGTACATTTAGTTTGGGCTCTGTGATTAGGCCACTTGTGCATATTTATAGAAAAATCACATATCATGTACATTGGTAACGTTTAATCACGTGAAAAAAATATATTAACAAAAGCAAGTCACATGTGAAAATAAATCAATTATTAGAAATGTATATGTGAAATAAATGAATCAGTAAAAAAATGTGGGAGTGATTAATTATGAACTTTAAATAATTTGGGGGGAAAGGTCACATGAAAAGTAAACAAATCATTGAATAATTCACATCTGAAAGTAAATGAACACAAGATTAAATCAATCATTAATGCACAACCACAAGAATAAATTTATCCTAATGTGTGAAAATGAAAATCACAAAAGTAAACAATTAAAAACATCATGTGACAAAAAGTGAATCACAGGGAAAATCACACATGATAATTATTAGATAACCCACACAGTCAATTAATGAATCTTTCGCAAAAATCATGTAAAATGGACAATGAATAAAAAAATGAATAAAAGAAATAAATAAAAATTAATGGAAAAGAAATTATGGTAGGTAGAAAGAAAATGAAAAGAAAAAAAATATTTGAAAACTCACAAAAATATAAACAAATCATTTGAAAAATCATGTAAGTATACAGTAAATGAATGATTGATGTTCTTATTTATGCTCTGCATCTTGTTATCTGTATTTTTACTTTCTTCAGAGAATCTTCACATGGATCTGCCACATATTTGTTTCTGTCACATAATTAGAAAACTGGAAACAACATCATGTGATGAATCTATATAAATCCACAATCCAAATGTGTAAATTCTACCTGTGTAAGAGTTACAGTCCAGACTTTATTTGACATACATGTGATTTACCCTTTTGTTTCTTTTCCATTGAATTTGTGTACTTATTTAATGATTATGTGCTTACTCTGCAGAACCAGCCCTGTTGTTATTTGTTTTAATTCCCATCGGATTCTCACCTCTTAGATTCTCAAGCATTGAGAAAGTCAAGGTTTTTTTTTTTGCAAAGCTTGTTAGATGCACACTATGGTGAAACATCGAGGTAAAATAGGAGACCTTCTTATTATAGTTGACGCAGGGTGTCAGGTTTAGTCTCAGTTTGAGTTGCACTTAGATTACTTTAACGGCAGCGGAGGTTGGAGTGCACTCTGGGAGTTTTTTTACACTCCCTGAAAGCATTAATTACAGTCTCCTTCAGACAACCTCTGTGAACTCATACAACTTTCAAAAGATGCTGCAGTTCTTTAAAAAGATAAAAGGACTCGAAGAATAGAAAACTTCAGCAGAGATTACAGGCCAGACAGAGTGACTGTTTGGCCAGTGTGAGAAAACTGAAAAACATTCGAGATTCCTGCAAACAGCATACAGAACATTACTGCAATTACTATATTTATGTAGCAACTTTGATACTATAATTACTTCTCCTTTAAGGCTTAATAAATGAAATAGAATTTGGCCTGTTATGTGTATTTGTATCATCACCCAAATGCCACCCCCCTGAAGATCATGCATTAATTAAGATACAAAATGAAATGCAGGCTTAATTTCTTTTGTGCTGAACATGGTTGCAATGAGATTGGCTTTGAGGTTCAGTGAGGTTTCCTCTGATGGAAGGACATGAGCAGCTAAAACACTGAGATGACACTTCTATTTGTCATCATGTCAGTTCAGGGAAGGAGGTGTGAGCAATTATAAATGTGGTTACATAGCAATTAAAATAGACCACGTTCATTAATAATTTTTGTATGAATTAATCATTCACAGCTGTAATGGTAACTGCTGCTACTGGGTTTCCAATTATGGTGCTTAATTAGAAATGCCAATATTAAGAAATAATTAAGCAGGGGAATATATTAGCGCTATTCAAATAAAAGATGCCACCTCTATTTATTTTTTTATGAATTTTCAAGAGGTTTTTGACCAAAAGACTGGAACCTGAGTGATTCTGGACTTGTTTTTGGGCATCATCGTTGTAGTTACGATTTCCACCAGATGTAGTTCCTCAGAAAAATATATTTTTTTAAGTATTGAGAACAAAATGAAAGTATTTACACTTCATATGATTGTCATTTGTTAAATCTGTATAATTTTAATAGGCAGCGTAATGGTGCAGCAGGTAGCATTGCCACCCTACAGCTCCAGGTGCCCTGGTTCGAGCCTGAGCTTCTCCTGAGAGACAAGCTGCTGTCTGTATGGATAATTGCATGCTCTCCTAATGTCCACATGGGCTTCACCTGGGTACTCTGCTTTTCTGCTTCTTTCCAAAAGCACGTTATATGAATCAGCTATGCTTTATTATAACCTTGTAGGTGTGAAAAAGTGTACAAATATGTACTAGCTGTATTCTCACCTCATGGTCAATGTTTCCAGGATCTTCCATGACCCCAAACATAATTTTTTTAAATATTTTTTTCTATATACCTACAACATAACCCATTTCTTCTGAATACCCTCAAAACTGTAAAACCTGAATAATGAAGTAATACATTATAATAGTATAATCATTGCAACTGTTAGTAGTTATGCTATGGACACAGAGGAACATCAACAACTGGATGTCTACAGCTGAGCAAAACTGTAGTGAAACCCAGAACAGTTTTTTTTAAATGCATTAATTTGTCTTGAACAACTCATTTATGGTGGTCAGGATCACAGTAAATTCTGAGGACAAAACAAGATAACCTGGATTAGGATTAGGGTAAGGGTTAGGGCTATCAATAGCACTATTCATAAGAGACCAAAGACTGTGATCTTGGGCTGCAGACTGGTTTAATATTCAACTTTATCCCTCATTGAACCCAACCTCATATTTTGAAAATATAGGCATATATATGTATTAGCAAACATGATCGCACATACAAGGGAAGTTGACCGCCGCTTAAGAGTATTAAACCTTGTGTAAGGTTTTATACTAAGAATTATTTCTTGGAATGAATAGCTCTGTTGGGAGACATTTTCAGTTTTTTCTAGAAATAAATCAGCAAATTATCTGTTAAAAATAGTTTTTAAAAGGACTGGATAGATAGATAGATAGATAGATAGATAGATAGATAGATAGATAGATAGATAGATAGATATTTTATTCACAATATTCAAAGGAAAATTGTGGCATACAGTAACCTACATAACACAATCAGTATATCATGATATGCACTAAAGTAGCAATAATTGCTGTAAGTAATATAAAATGCAATGCAAGTTGCTAAGCTAGTTTCACCTCCTCACCAAACTGTAGTTAATGTTTCTAACAGTGCTTTACAGTGACACTGCAGAAATATTTGAATAATCTATGTGATTAATGTCAGTAATCTATTATGTAAACACATAATTCTATTTGTTGCTCTACTTAGACATGTGCTGGCTGAGCACTAATGGCTCTGATGTCGGCTCTGTGTGGCCTCTGCTGCCTCTGTGTGGACAACTGTAATAAAGTTCATTGTTGCTTGCCTGTGGTGAAAGCTCACATCCAGAGTCACACATGAGAGACTGAATCAGCCCTTTCAGATATGAGATATACAGTAAAGTGCAAAAAGAATTCGTACAGACAAGTCTATGCAGAATAAATAGACTGGTGGTGGCTCAATAATGTTATGGGGTTTGTTTAGCTGGCATTCCATGGCAGGTCTACAAACATCTCTGAATGATCCCTGCCATGTATTTGATGAGTTACACCTGTTCATGTCCTGTATTTATTCTGATGGGTTTGGTCTCTTCCAACAGGACAATGTGACACCAATTTATGGTTAGAGGAACACTCATCTGAGTTTTGGCTTTTGCCATTCCTTACCAGATCTCAACGCTTTCTACCACATCTGTGATGCCATGCAACTCTGTTGGTACACCAGTATAATACTTGGTAGGTTCCCCACAAAGCACAGGCTGTATTAGCTTGCGGGAATGTTCTGTTTTATTTCACGGTTTAGGACTTCTGTCTTGTACAACACATTGCAATGCATCCCAAATGTGTTCATTAAAATTGAGATCTGGTGACTTAGGTGGGAATGGAAAAACCCCAAACTCAGTTGAGTGTTCTTCTTGGTGTCTCTTGATGTGTGTGGTGGCACACTGTCCTGTTGGAAGAGGCCAAACCCATTGGAATGAATGTGCATTTGCACAGGTCATAAGACATCTATCTTCTTTGTGTTGAAAGATTCTTCCCCATAATAATGGATAACAAAGGAATTTTACAACCTCATATTCGGACAACAAGAGAATTTTTTTAATCAAAGCTCTTAAAATAGTGATGCACAACTGAAATAACAGGTTTGCCTAATTAAAAGTACATTAACAACATATTCTTATTTAACACAAAAAAACATGTAATTGCTGATATAGTGAAGTGTTCTATAAGGAATGGGTAACATCTTACCAGCTTCTCTTTATCATAACAAGCTTTATTTATACATTTATTTGTTTGTTTGTCTGTTTGTTCAGTTTTAATTAACTTGGAAATATATGACTGTTTCAGGTTTTGTTACTGCAATAAACATTATTCTCAGATGCTGGAAAGTTAGATAGATCCTACCTTTACACACCGGTTTATCTTGTCACATGATTGCACTAGTTTATCTTATCTACTTATGTCAATCTTCTGTGGGATCACACCATGCCAGTCACACCCCCCAACAAACATCAGGGAGTCCAGGGCTCCCATGACATAGTTGTCCTACCTTGGACCACTTTTAGTAGGTATTATCTACCGCATCCTGTAAACACCCCACAAGTCCTGCGGTTTTAAAGATGACTCTCTGACTTAGTTGTTTAGATATCACAACTCTGCCCTTCTTATGCTTGCCCATATTTCCTGCTTTTAACACATTAACTTTGAGAACCTGACTGTTCACTTGCTTCCTTATATATCACATGGCTTGACAGCTACCACTGTAATGAGATTATCAATGTTATTCATTTTACCTGTCAGTGGTATGTTTTCCTATATTCAGTGATTATATTAAGTTTTTCTATATCCAGGTTTTAATGCTAAGGCTGATTGGTGTGTAAATGGTTCAAGGTACAGTATATATTTTTTAATAATTTAATTTAATTTTAAAAACATTGTCAAATCGCTGTGTAATGTGAAGAATAAAACACTTCAGCATGTGCTGTTTGTAGAATACAATCAAAACTTATAACAGTATACCTTCTTAGTCAACTACATCACACCAACCTGTCATTAAATATTTACCTTCATACAATACCGACATTATATAATTATCATTTATATTGCCATATAAAACCGTTCATCTGATATTATTGAAAGAATTATTATTGAAAAAAGGATTGCCTTTTTCCTTTTTCTTTTTATCCCATGTTGTGCCTTAGTCTATACCTCTCAGCTGAGCTTCTGATGCCGTAGTATGATGGCGTTATCCTGGGTCTAGGAGCAGGCTTTCAGTAAATCTGATCAATAGGATTCTCCTGATGCACACACATCCAATAAGTCCTTGTTAATGCTCACCTGCTTTTCCTCTGTGTGACTAGAAATGAAAGCAGGCTCACATTCACATGTTCCATCTGGAAGCGTTCATTAGTTGTGCAGGTTTTAGGGCGACTAGAGAGTGAAGACGCTCGTTTGATTTTAATGAAGTTTAAACAATCTTGTGAAAACACCTGTTGGCTGCCATGTAGTGGAATAGAGAGGAAGTTGAAAGAAGTACCAGCTCAAAGGGTTGGTCCTCTCTAATGATAGCATCAGTCCCGGTGTTACACACTTGCTGAAAGCACACATGTGACAGTCTTCTAATTAGAATCCTGCGTTCCCTCAAAGTTGTAGTGTTATTGAAGTTTGTGCTGCTTAATTACTTTGCAACTTACCTTTTTTTTAGTAAAGCTTTCTTTGTAAGATATACAAATTCTTAAATAATGTTAAAAGCATTTGATTATATGATGTTAATTGTGTGTGGGGGGGGGGTGTGTGTGAGAGAGAGAGAGAGAGAGAGAGAAACAGAGAGAGAGAGAGAGAAACACTGCAGTCTCAGTCACTGACTCCAAATATGTAGTCGTACATATGTAACATTAAAGCCAAGGTAAGAAACTGAATGTAATTAATTGATTGATTAATATTCATTCCTTCATTCATTATTTTTCTGTTTGTTTGTTTTGTAAGATCACTTTACAACCCGACTACACATAATGTATCAAATGCTCCGAATGAAATGATTGGGTTGGTCTACCTGCCTGTCTATCTGCCAACCTGCCTACCTGCCTACCTGTGCCTTCTTTACCTGCTTTTACTTATTGCTTGTACACAGAGTCTTCCACAAGGCTCGGCAGACGTTTTGCTTCAAATTTCAAGAAAGTTTCTAAGCACTACTGTACTTGACTGTTTACCTGTTTGCATACAGCTGCACATATATGCAACTGTACTTGTCGGGTTACAATATATCTGCTCATTTTGTACAATCACCACTTTTACCATGGACTGTTATATTATAGCTAATGTAGCACACTACTGCACAATGTACATAGCTTGTATATTTCTGAATAGTTTATATTTTATATTTTATTTTAGGGCTGTCAAAGTTAGCGCGATAATAACGCGTTAACGCAATCTTAAATTATCACGATTAAAAAAATATTGCCGTTAACGCAAATTCTAATTTGGCCCTGCGATTCACTCGTAGTTCATGTTGAGGCTTCTCGTGCGCTGCTTCAGCTGCTTTACTTAGATTAAAAAATGTGATTAATCACGATTAACTATATGAAATTCTGCGATTAATCGCGATTAAAAAAAAAATAATTGTTTGACAGCCCTATTTATTTTATTTTAAACCATTTCTTGTTGCATGCTTAATTTGATCTTTTATTATTTGTCTATTTATACCTTTCATTTTTGTACTCTGGCATCCAATGTGAGCAAAAAGTCACAACTGTGTGATATCGTGTCGCAGTTGCAATCTTAACTCTCTATTGCAAGATAAATATTTGAATACATGAAAGTAACAAGCTTCCATATGATTGCGATGTGGGAGGTAAATAATATGTAGCAGCAGAATATTCTTTGTGTTCATTTTGCAGAATTCTCTTAGCTCGTGGTTTTCAGACACCTGTCATTAAATCTGCATTCACAAGACTGGATTATGCTTCGTACTAGCTAACAGGCTCGTTAACTTAATCACCAAGCCAGCAAGTTACTTTCACATGCAATCTGATTAACCAGTTTGGACATGCTGAGAACTTCATCAGTATTTATTCAGTATTTATTATTTTTAATGAACATGTACAGTTAATTCATCAGCACTGCTCAAAGCAATTGGATTTGATGTTATCACACTATAGTCTCTCTTGAAGTAATTAGCGTTTTAATTTATTTAAACACACATACCCGCACACGCACACACGAAAAAATCTGTGCTCCATTTCTTACTTTTCTTAATTTACGAAGGTTTTTAGACAGGTGGTATTCTTGGTCTAGTGAACCTGTATCAGGATGTAATTATTGATAGAGATTTCAAGCATATAAGCAAGTGACTCTGGATAGGAACATTTACCAAATGCCATAAATATACATGTTCTTTGAATAATGAAACAGGCAACCCAAGGTTTAGTGGGACTACTGGGGCACTAATCCCTCTACCCTCACTGGGTAACTAAACCTTGTCTCCAGATCAACACCAGTGAACACTAGGGGGCAGTGAACACACTTGCCCGGAGTGGGGGGCAGCCCCAAACCACGACGCCCGGGGAGCAGTTAGGGGAGTTAGGTGCCTTGCTTAAGGGCTCCCCACCCAGGGCAAGACACGACTGACTCGCCCCGGGCAAGTGTGTTCACTGCCCCCTAGTGTTCACTGGTGTGTGTTTCACTGCACAGATGGGTTAAATGCCGAGGTCACATTCCTTCTGTGTGCAAAACACAGTAAGGCAAAATAGTTCACTTTCACTTTCATTAAAAAAAACAAATTCAACTTTCTAGGATTTTACACTTCGATTATTGAGCATGCATCAAGACAACACAATTAATTCATACTTTTACCATGAAACACACTTTTGTTTTTTTGTGTCACAGTGACCGTGGGATTGTTTTGTTTTTTTTAACTGAGGCCTACTGAGGGTGCCTGAATGCTGTTCCAGATCCTTCCTGGCCCAGACAATCTTTATATATCTGTCCTTTCATTTCCTACTTTATACAAGTAAAACCTGGCCATGCTAGGTAGTATGTGTCAGTCAGCACCACATGCACGTCAAATATTTATCATCCTGTTGTTTTGCCAGGGTTGGATTGAATACATGAATATAAGTTTGGGCAAAATTATAATACTGGAGTCTGCATGTCCCAGAGCTGGCCTGTTTTTTTTTTTTAATGTGTTACTGCTAGGTGCTGAGAGTGGAATAAAGAACCCCTGCTGGGCTGCTTGCTCTGTGACACAGAAACACCTCAGACAACCCCTACCTGTGAATGGCCACACTTTATCATAGAAAAGCAAAAGAACACTCCATCTTAACCAAAGGAGAAACCGCACTTGCCTAGGCAGTCTGACAGGCTAAATGGAGGCAATTGCGTGAGTGGCAAGGGAAAAAAACGCAGCTACATATCGGCTGGCTCGAGTGTCTGGGGTTTAGACGCCTCCGCAACAAAGGCGAGATGAAATGGCCTTACTGAGCCTCCATTAGTGTTAAGCTATAAGAACTGACAACACGTACTGCCAGCCTGCTTTACAGCCCTCGGTTTTCTACCTGTACCTTATGGAGTGTGTTTATAACTCCAAAAAATTGCATTAGTTCATTTATCGTTCTATGTCATGCCTAATGGAGGAAGAAATTTATTAGCTTATTAATCTACAGTAAGTCAACTAAACTATAATGTTTAGCAGGAATAGTCAGTTATGTGTTAACCAACATTACCTGACATTTATGTTGACTAATTTTAACAGGATCTCTAGAATTCAAGATTAGTCCATGTATATGATGTCACATTTAAACAGACAGGTCAGCTGTGGCCTAGGGGTTAGGGAACCGGTCTCGTGACTGGAAGGTCATGGGTTCGATCCCCACCCAGGGCAGGACACGACTGAGTTGCCCTTGAGCAAGGCACCTAACTGCTCCCCGGGTGCTGTGGTTTGGGGCTGCCCTCCGCTCTGGGCAAGTGTGTTCACTGGTGTGTGTGTTTCACTGCACGGATGGGTTAAATGCGGAGGTCACATTCCTTCTGTGTGCAAACACAGTAATGCAAAACAGTTCACTTTCATTTCATTTTCATTCATGCACAATTATTTTAACATTGTGCGATGACATGTTTCCTCGAAATGATATGCAATATGCTTTAAGGTACTTTTTCTCTCATTTGCCAAATAAAAAGCCCAACTAAATTAAAAGGACAGCACACACAGTGGATTCTGCTGCAGCTTGGTGTATTCAACAACTGATGACGTTAGAAGCGTGTTTGTCACTTTTATTTATATAGCACATTTAAAAGACTAAAAGACATTGGCTAGTGTCAGCCAAAGTGCTGCACAAAAAAATAAACGTAAACACAAACATAAAACAATAAAACAATCAAATCGACCAACCATGATGTCAAACAAGTACATGCAGCTCACCAGATATATAATATTAAAAACAGGCATTCGAATGCCTGAGAAAAGTAAGTTGTTTTATCAGACACCAAAAATGGCCTTCTCGGTTGCCGTAGTTGCAGAATCTTGTGTAACACAACACGGTGTTCAATGCACCACAGATTCCATTTAAATAAACATTTCGCTATGTCTGTCAGAGCTAAACGCAGCCCAAGTGGTGCAGTGGGTAGAGCTGTCATCTCACAGCAAGAAGGGCCTGGATTCAGTTCCCTGTCCAATAAGCACTGGGATAGACTCCAACACCCCCGCAACCCAGTAGTGGGATAAGCTGCTTAGATAACGAGTGAATGGATGCAGCCCTGGTGAGATGAGTTAAGGTAGAGTACAGTAAGGTAGCTGTTAGAGGGGGTTAGCTGTGTAAGCTGGTATTATTAGGGTTATGGATATGTAGATATCCTAAGCTCAGGATTCGACCAGAATTTCTGTATCCGGTGCTTTTCATAAGCAGATTTTTAAACGTGTGTAAACATTGATATAATACGTATAAGTTTCCTGTGAAAAGATGTTTATGTTGCATTTTTACACGAAGCCTTCAGTGTCAGCACTTCTTAAGAGTCAGTGCTAAAGCTGCCGGTTGAAGGCCTTTGACGAACGACTTTGTGGTTTGTGGTTTCTCGGTGAGCACGACAAGCTGCGTATTTTCATCATATTAACTTTAAGAGAATGCGAAAAAAGAGGTTGGTAAGGGAGCTGCTGTTTAAAGGTGGAATAATATAAGTGATAACACACATGAACTTTGTGGACGTTCCACAACATTAAACGTAAGTAAAAGGCAATAAAAAGTATTTTGTCAGTTTTAATTACAGTTTGAATTAAAAATAGCAATCATTGGAATATTGGTGATATAGGAAAAAGAGACAGGCTTGTTATAGCTGTTAGAACTCAAAGTAGGTTTTCTCTGTGTTGGCCTGAATCACAGCCCATCATTGATTATGTTCATAGTACATCAAACCTAATTATGTCTTATTCTTCAGTTTTTTCACAAGGAATTATTTAGAGCTAAGGGCATGCATATTACAAAGAACTCAAATATCGGAAAATTGTGTTCAGGGACCGTCTGAATATTTATTGTTAAGAAACAACTAAATACCTAATAATTTATTTATAAGCAATGTCTCTGCTTGTGATCCCTAAATATGTATGTCTTGGTGTACTTACCAGAACAGCTAACAGTTCTGTCATGGTAGCATAGTTTTGCCAGGCAGCAGTGGCTCAGTGTTAGGGAAGTGGTTTTGTGACTGGAAGGTTGCTGGTTCAATCCAAGGGACAAGACATGACTGAAGTGCCCATGAACAAGGCACATAACCTCCCAACTGCTGCCACGGTGCTGTTTTCTGTTTTCTTTTAACAGAAAGGGTTAAAAGCTGAGATCAAGTTCTTCTGTGTGCAAGCGCAGTAGGTCAATCGCTTCAAATTGCACAGCACTGCATTACCCATCAGCCCCTGCACATCACATGTTGACTGATCACTCACACCTGTTTCCTGCTTAGCCTAATTAGTGTCACTATTTAAATTCCACATTTTTAGCATCTATTTATCCAGCTTTTGACGTTGTCGTTTGTAGTCATGTGTCGCATGTTGTCATTTTTAGTCTGTGTGTTGTGTCATGCCTTGTTTCCATAGTTCATGTTGATGGTGCTTGTTTACATTGTTTTGTTTGTACTTTCTACAGCAAATTACCTTCACTTGCATCCGCCTCCAGTTCCAATTTCTGACATTCTGTAGGATGTAGTCTGCAATTACCCAACCTGGCTGAACTCATTCATAGCAGCCTGATGCAAAAAATCAAAATATACACATTAAACATGTTGGGAATTTGAACTGTGCTGAAAGGATAAACTAACCAGCTGCTTTATATAGGAACACCTGCTCACCTTCTCTTTTTCCAGTCTGGAACTGTCCAGTTTCGGTGTATCTGTGCCTGCTATAACTTCATATTCTTCTTCTTAAGTAACAAGACTGGAACCCAGTGTGCTCCTCTGCTGTTGCAGTCCATCTGCCCCAAGCTTTAATGTCTTATGTGTTTTGAAATGCTTTTCTGCTCACCTCGGATGTAAAGAGCGGTTATTTCAGTTAAAGTAGCATACCTGTCAGCTCGAACCATTACACATTTCTGCCTACGGAAGTGCTGTAGCACCTTTGCCATAGATCTCCACATCACTTTCAAACATACCTTCACACATCACGCTCACTATACATGCTCATTGAGCTATAGCTGTTATTATATCACAATATCCAATCAAGCACAATTCAGCAGAAACACTACACAAATTAATAGATTTATGGCGCTGCTTAATCTCTCATTGTTAGAAAAAAGCAGTTACGTTGTGACAATTAGTAATGAAATCTGTAATTAAGTCCTTAATAGATACTGTGCAGCTGAAACACTGTCAACCAAGCAGAGGAGTTTATGCACTGCTAATGTTTACACTGATTTTATGTCCTGTGTTCAGTACAAAAGATATATAAAATCTGGTTGCTTTTGCAGTGCATCACATCGTGCCGCATATACTTTTCAAGGAGCTATCTGCCTTTATATGGCTTCACCATTCAAATCACAGAGGATAATATTCAGCAGAGGACTATAATACTGAAGGCCACTATCCACTTTTCATCTTGGCTAAAGTGAGGAAAAAAAAGTGTCAGTGTAGCATAGCAGAGTGCTCTCTCTCGAAAAATTCTCTTGTGGCTATAAATTGGCTTTCAGAAACAAAGAAGAAACCCCATTGTCCTTTACCTTTGAGGTTGCATGTCATTTCTCAGTAGCTCACACTTGGGCAGATTAAGGTCAAGTGGTGCGTTTTGTCTCTCCTTTGAGCAGAGAGTGAGAATCTGAAGGCCCTTACAAGAGCTTTCCCATCCATCCCCAGTGCTTCTCTGAAGATGTGGCTTGATAATAGCATGTTGGCTAAGAGCCAGAGCTCTCCTTCAGACTGCACTATGCTTACATGTCTCTCTTTGGCTTCTTGATTATGAACGATCTCAGGCGTGAACTTCATGCAGCAGTTTTATGGATTTCTTCTCATTGATCACAAATCCTTTTTGTTCAGTAAATAACAGCAGAGTTTATTCAAAATAGCTGGCATTTTATTTTTACTGTGTTGTGATTTAACTATTGGCAGTAGTCAGTATTATGACCTTGAATAGTTTAACCACTTATTTAGTTTACTTTCATTTTCTTCATGGAATGGGAGAGTTTAAAGACCAAAAAAATGAATATGCAGTAAGCACAAGGTATACACCCGTCAGCCATGAAATTAAAACTAATAAAAGAAAAAAAAAAACACTGACAGGTGAGGTGACATTGATTATGTCCTTACAGTGGCACCTGTCAAGAGGTAGGATATATTAGGTAGCAAATTAACAGTCTCAAAGCTGATGTGTTGGAAGCAGGAAAAATGGGCAAGTGTAAGAATCTGAGTCACTTTGGCAAGGGTCAAATTGTGATGGCTAGACAACTGGGTCAGAGCATCTGCAAAACAACAGGTCTTGTGGGGTGTGTTCCAGTATGCAGTGGTTAGTACCTAAAAGAAGTGGTCCAAAGAAGGACAGTGATAAACTAGTGACATGGTTGTGGGCGGCAAAGACTCACTGATGTGTGTTGGTTATGATAGATAGATAGATAGATAGATAGATAGATAGATAGATAGATAGATAGATAGATAGATAGATAGATAGAAGATCATTTATGCAGAACAGAGCATAAACCTCGCTTCTAAGAAAAGTGTTTGTTATATAATAATTCATTGAATGGGTGGCTGACATCGATTCAAATCTGATTAAAGGGTAAAAATGAGCACCCCACTTTTATTTTGTACATTAAACATAAGAATGAATGCTGTCTGACACGTATTATACCCACTCTCACTAATACTGCAATTGCAATCCCCTTCTACTTTTGGTACAATAGGATCCTCTGTCTGCAAGGCCCTTTGGGGTGGAGGGCCACAAAACCCCAGAGTGTGCACACTCCAAAGCCTCTTAAATGACACACATTATCACCTGCTTAGGAATGATGGAGCACCTCTCATTAACCATAGTGGCAGTTTCACTGGCACAGTAGAGAAGAGGGAGAAAGAGCTCAGATTACTGATGGGGCTCTGAGGTGGGATCCTGTTACTGCATTTTGGAAAGCCTACACAGAACTGCTGAGCTTCAAGTTTTATCGCCTACATAATATGCAGTCATTATCTCTAATGGTTCTCAAGCCCTGGTGTGCTGCTGTTTTTGGCTGCAAAGTTCCCTGAAGCCCAGAGCTCAGAGCAAACATCAGACAAGCCCAGAGGCACACAGGTGGTCTCAGCCTGCAGATATTATACTTGGAGCATGTGCATTTTCTGAAAGCATAGAGCATGGGCATGGATTTTCAGCTGGATTCAAGAAAATGCTTGGTTGCTATTTTCCGTTGTAAATCATTCACCACTTCTTTCAATTAGATAGACTCCAAACAAAACCTTTGTTTTCACCTTTATTTGGCATTGTAGTGGAGGAGTAAAGGTAGTGGATTTAAATGTATTGGATACAAACTGATATAACTGGCAGATTATATTTTTAGGTCCTGTTTTATATCCTTTTATATGAATGACTCTAGTAAGTATACGTTATATGATTATAGGTTTTACTATATGACATTTGCAGTCCTTCCACAAAATGTTGCCACAAGTAGGATACACACATCTCTCCAGAAGGTCTTTATATGTTCTATAGCAGTGGTTCTCAACCGGTGGGGCGCGGACATTCTCCTGCGGGGGTGGGCGCAAGTAGGCTAGGATGAAATCACGAAAATTCCGATGTCGAAAATGCAAGCGGTTGGACTACTACAACAGAATAATTAATGTAGTAGATAGGAATGTCATATTGTGAAGTGACCTGTTGGTGGCGGTAGAGAGGTTAAGGCCTTCAGGGAGTGAAGAAGCGTGTGTAAGATCCGGGTGCGTGTGGCACGTGTAGGTGTGTTAATGGTATGTTCGGCGAGCTGTTCAATGTTCAGTAAAAAGTCCTGACTGCCAACCTGTTGTCTGTACGTCCTTCACCTCAAGGTTATTACA
>JAOVVF010000002.1:18547477-18559143 GCA_028565595.1 Duopalatinus emarginatus
CAGACGCAGCCTTACTCTTACTGAAGCAGCGCGCGACAAGCCTCAACATGAACTACGGGTGAATCGCAGGGCCAAATATAGAATTTGCGTTAACACTTTTTTTTTTTTAAATCGCGATAATTTGAGATCGCGTTAATGCGTTATTATCGCATTACCTTTAACAGCTCTAATATATACACATATAGACATGTTCTGTACCCCTCTGAGAGGCACACACTGCTTTTTCACATCCTTACTTACTCATAATCAGCTCTGTATATATTAAAACTACAGTCACTGGTGCAGCTAGTAGCTGGTTAGCTAGCTACATGTGTATATATATATTTACCACAGACTTGCAGCAATAGAAAGTTGGATATAAAAAGGTGATCTACCAGTGGTTTCTCAAAAAGGCCAACTAGAACATGCCAGTACCCTGTCTGTTTACACCAGCCTCGCAACAATAGTCTATTTAGCTCATCATAGATAATGTATACTGAACTCTGTCGCTAGCATTGACTAGTAAGTGAAACTGAGCAGGCTCAAATGCTAGTTACTAGTGAACACAAAGATAAATAAAAGCACACAGACCTTTTCTCTGCATTTTATAAACATTCATAGCTAACAAGTTTCAGTTAGCAGGTAGCAAAACCTTTTTTAACAATACACTTGAAAACTGAAAGTCTGTCAGATTTTCTGGGAGTTCTGAGAACAACTTTAAAGAGGTTCCTACAGTGTCGTAAAATATTTTTAGCCGTAGGAACATTAACACTGACATTTCCATTAGCATTCTGTCTATGCCGCGGAGCGTGTATTTAGAACATTGCAGAATGTTATTTTTTGCAATCGAAGAACCTGACAAAAAAAAGTACTGAATGTTCTTTGTTAGCTGAAGTTTCTTTTGGACACCACAGTGTCTGTTTAATATCACCTTTATATCATGGGACAAATGGTATGCTGTTGTAGCAGCATGACATGTAGTTCATGCAAAGCCTCTGTCTGTCATATGTTCTCTCTCTCCTTCTCTCTCTCTCTCTCTTTCTCTCAAAAAAAAAAAACGAAACTAAAACTATTGTATGAATAACTTAGTTTTGCTAAATAAAAAATAATACTTAAATCCCAGTGGCATGAGGTGTCTCAGGAAAGTGGCAGGCCCTATGCAACTTGAGTAATTTTCTCATAGGAAGCCCAAGCTCACTGTGCTATGCATTCGTTCCCTTTCTCCCTCCGTCTCTCTGCTTTGATTTCGGTTTCTGTCAGTCACCTCTCTGTTTGGCAGTGAGCCAGCCCTGTGGCTTCACCTCTCCGTCACTCTGTGACCTTCACACATGGAAATTAGCCACGTGCTGCTGTTGAATGGGAGCTACCTCCCTGAAGGAAGAGGAAAAATTCTTTTCATCCTTTCCACTTTTCCTCCTCCCTTGAGCATTGCTAAAGCCCTTACGTCCTCCAAACGGAGGGAGGACAGGAGAGGAGAAGCAGATCCAGGAAAAACTCGTCCTCGGTCCAGAGGGAGGACGGTGAGCAGCGGGCAGCCAAGGAGAGATCTGTATTCTGAATCCCAGAGGGTTTGTGTTTGAACATCTGCTGCTTTTGTAGCATCATGCTATAGATAGTGTGCCTCATGCTTGCTTATTTCTGGTTATATACTGTACTATTTCATGTCTGTAGCGTCCCAACCAACCCCCCACCCCCCTCCCCAAATCTTCTTTCCTGTATCTTCAGCCAGGAATAGTGACACCAAGCTTGTGCTCGAAATTGGGCAATTTTAGAATGACAGGCATTGATTAGTGTGACTGGTCATGGATGAAGGTGTTGATTTCGGGTGCTGTGTGTGAGAATGAGTATAGCTGTCAGCCACCTGTGTCAATAAACCTGTCATTTTCCGCAATACTATACCACGGTGTGTTTTACGGATGAAACGTAGAATTCAGCAGGGATAGAAAATATTCTGGAGCACCAGTAGGTATACATTTTTTACATTTAGGGGAAAACATATAGGAATGCAACAATAACATGAGTATATGTGTTTGTACTCTGTGACACTGATGATGAGTATACAAATAAGTAACATCCTGGATTATGAATCAGTCATGGGTGGTGTGGAATATTTTCTATAGTCCTTTATATATTGATTGCAGCCATGTACTGTTTGCAGTAACCCCTGTTGAGTTATATACTGAAGAGCCAGTAAAACTGGCACACCAGTCATATACTTGGTCCCCCATAGGTACATAGGATTGCAGAAATTGACTCCACAAGCCTGTGGAAATATTCTGTAGGCAATAAACACCATATGTTCTGCAGAAAGGTTCACAATTATGAGATCTGGTAACTTAGGTGAAAAAGGCAAAACACGGAACTCAGATGAGCGTTCCTCTAACCATCATTTGGAGACATGTGTGGTGGTGCATTGTCCAGTTGCAAGAGGGCAAACCCATCAGAATGAATGCAGGACACGAGAGGGTGTAACTCTTTAGAAAGTAGACGGTCACATGTCAGAGACATTTGTAGACGTACCAAAGGTTCTATGGCATTGCGGCTGAACATACCATTATAAAGCTTCTGTAGCTTTATAGAACAGATTGGCGAAGGCAACAAATGGCGTGCATGGATGGCATCTCCATGTATTTTGCATGGGCTCGTCTGTACCAGTTTGTCTGGCGCATCAGTGCGTATACTTTCATTTGTTGTTGATTCATTTCATTTCATGTTGATGTTTTGGTGTTTAAATAGTTTTTTAACAAAGAGTTTGAGCACGGTCGGCCTGTGCACGCTGATGATATCTGAATAGCTGTCATTTTGTGCCATGTGTTCATTAGCTCTACAGTGTGCACTAGGCTTACATCACAAAGCACCACTTAATCACTCAAAAACAAGCGTAGTATTAGACAGATACTTGCAACCAGTATCCGTGCATCCCTAAAACAGTGCCATTGCTTGTCAGTAAGGTCGTACTCTTAAAGGTGGATCCATAGGTTGTATAATTACATTATAAAGGTCATGCTCAAATGTAAACTGAAACAGAATTTGGTAACGAGCTGGTTATCTAGCTATTATTTTTTAGTTATCTATTACTGTAACATTTATTAGCTAGCAAGAACATGCAAGCACCATATCTATGACCGAGACAAGACATACTAAAGGAACAGAAGATGTACCCTTGAGATTACCACTCCTTTAAACACCCTTTTTAAAGCATTTGCATTTCTCGATGCAAATGCTGAGTAGTCGGAGTAGCACCTTTCTTTGTACATGTCACCTCTTTGTTCATCTCATATCATGACCTAATTAATGGGCTGCAGAGTTATAGTCACTCACAGTGCCAGGTTGTTAGCTTCCAGACTGTATTAGCCTTTCCCCCTGTGCTTCTGGCAACAACAAATAATCAATGGAGATGCTAATCCGTAAATGTCTTGAGATATATTTCTATCTTCAGCTTATCTTTTTGCTATAAAAATGCAACAAGGCCCTGCATGTGTATAATAAAATCAGTCATTTTATTGATTATAGATGATTTAATAACTGTTAATGTAAACAGAACAGAAGAGGAAATGCCCCTTCTATTTCACCTAGGAGAAGGTCTTTTGATGAACATGTACTGGAATAATAGGATAAGCACGCAAAGGTTACTATAATGTCAACTGTATGTCAATGGCTTCTCTGTTTATGCTTTTGTAGATCATATTACCATAATCAATCGTTCGGGCAGCTGAACTCTGGATCCCAGTGGAAAAGTGTGTCTCTTTTTAAAACTGCTGCTGCGCCTCTATTTTGGGTTGAAATTGATGTGTCAGAGAGATGGCACTCTTACACTTGCGAGCTTTTAGCTAAATTAAGACGACTCGGAGAGAAAAGCTTTTCACGCCAAGCACAATGCGTTATAGTCCTCCCCTGTCTGAGTATGATATATTTCTCTTTCCTTTCTCTTTCCTGTTGTCCCACTACTTGCTTTTAGGCTGGCATCTTGCGAAGTCAGCGCTTCTCTGTTAAGAACTTGTATGGTTTGGTGCTGTAATTAATGAAGACCCGTGCATTTGGTTTACGCCACCAATTCACAATGCTACTCACGCTGAATGCACATAATTCACAGACACCACAGCACCGAAACTTGAAATGCCTTACAAGACGCAACAGGGGGAAAAAAAGAACTCCAATTAACTCATTTCATCCCCTCAGCAGTTTTTTTTTTAAACATTTCCTGTTAAATGTCAGCGTCTCACTGTCCTTGTCGGCTGTGTCCTTTTTGCTGACCTTCCCTCAGCCTATTTGCAGAGAGCCATCATTCAAGTCATTAAGCATTAATGATAAATTGTTTCATTATGTCAGTGCAACAGAAAAAAAGTGATTCGGTCCAATTAGTGGTAATTAAGACCTGTAGGAGCAAGAAGAATTAAAACCCATCTGTGCTCTGTGCAAGCAGATCCCAGGTCAAAGAATGCCCATGGTCTGTAAGGCAGCATAGAGTTCAGGTTATTGGGTCAGTTCTGAGGACTTACTGACCCACTACCTTCTGTTTGTTAGAACATATTAGGCGACAAACAGGGGTCTTTAAGGAAATTGTACATTATGTTTAATAGCTGTGTGGATTCGACAGGTTCTGAGAACTTGGTATTACTCAGAAACTGGAAAGTGCAAAGCTCCTCGGTCCAGAGTACTTACCCATCGGGGAAAAGCTACCAACTGTTGGAAAGTACTGGATTCTGGAGATTACTTTAATAAATGCTCTATAAACATCTTCTTACAGAAAGTAGATCTGTAACATGTTCTACTTTTTCGATTCAAATTGTTAAATATTAAATTAAGTATAGTGAACCACTCATTGACCTCTGTGTTTTTACACACAGAAGAATTTGACCTTCGCATTGTGAACACGCACTAGCCCGACACTTGCCCGAAGCAGTAGACAACCCTATTCATGGAGTAGTCTGTGCCTTGCTCAAGTGCACTTCAGTTGTGTCTTATCAGTTGTTGGGATAGAACCAGGGACTAGAGATGCATAAATACAGATATTCATGTACTCGTAGTCATACTCACAAACAAAGCTCTAAAACCAACATTTAATACCTTGTGCCTAGTGCACGTTATAAAGCTAAGCGGATAACTTAAAATGACGGCAGTCTGGAATTATTTCACAATCAGTGATTCCAACCTAAGCAAAGCAGACTGCACTCTATGATCATTGGCAGATTTAGACATGGGCCATGAGGGTGGTGTGTGTGTGTGTGTGTAAAAATGGTATTCATGTATCTCTACCAGGGACCTTCCGGTCCCAAGGCTGGTTCCTTAACCACAAGCCTACGGCTGCCCAACCGCACACCATTTTAACTCCACTGTTCTTTGTAACCTGTTACTACAGATGAGGTAATATATAATTTAAACCATTAATATAACCCGTGATTTGTTTTGTAGCCAGAATTATTTATCAGAGCTGTTAATATGGAAAGTTCTGACCAATCAGGATAAAGAATTATCATGATGATCATAAAATTTTTTTATATTTATATAGGTTATTTTAGGATGCAAAATTAAAATATCACTGGAACAAGTGGGATTTTATTAGGATTGTGAACTCATGAGAAATCAATACTAAAATGATTTCGGTGTGGAAGTATCCCATGTGAGTCAGAGTTTAGTACATACCTTTATTATTATCTTACAAAACCGGTTGGAGTTAGTATTATGACAATTTTCTGAAATTAATACATTTTCTTAATTTGAATTTAATAGTGTTTAGACTAGGACCGGATGATATGGTAATATATAATTTTATGATGATTTAATGTGCACAATATCCTTTTTTTTAAGTTTATATTGTTATATCATTAAATATTTTGATAAATTTGAATGAAAAATAATAAATTGTTCAATACAAAATGTAAAAAATAAATGTAGACATTAAATGAAAAGTAGTATCAACGGAAAAATACAACGTTAATGATTGCTATTTGTCAGGCATATAATTATGATCTATATTGTGTATAGCAGAAATGTCTTTTGGGATTTGTGACGTGATATTTTAATCAAATGACTGTTTAAACTACAATGACAATGATTTTGCAAGGTTGTTAAGTTTCCTCATTTACACATTTACACTTACCTCTGCTGGCAGGTACATTAGCCACATAATTACAGGCTCAGACTTTGGACAGAGAACATGTTCTGTCTGATTGACTGCATTTGGATGGCGAATACATTTTTGTAAATTTCATTTACTGCTGTAATGTTCAGTAGCTACTTGTGCGTATTCATGGAAATACATGCATACACAGTTTATATTGTTTGTATTACTCATGGCAAACATTTCTCTATGGAAATTCTCATAGATCTATTTCAGACCTGCTCAGTTTTCATCCTTTTGGACTGTTTGACGGTAAACATGCAGCCATGAAAAAAAAAAACCTTGAGCATTTGCATGTTTTTCTGAACGAGGATCAGGTTTGGATTTGTTTAGCTTTTTTTTTCTTTTCTTTTTTTCAGCGCCGGTGGCGAGTTGTCATAGAAGAGTTATAACTCCTTTTACATATTAATGCATTTCTCACGAGACCATTTCACCATGCATACATTTCCATTATTAGGTCTGAGTGTGGCGTAGGCATGTTGATGTGTTTGCTGTGCTGTGCATTATTTCTGCATGTACCATGCTCACTCACACACTCATTCATTCCCACCAGCATCTTTTCTCAGCACGTCATGTGTCCCCACTGGGCTAAACTCCTGGTCCCGCATGCATCAGAACCCATTACGAATAACGGCCTTCCGCGCGCACGTCATTCTCTGCATGTTATGACACTTATTTTATGACTGCTTACATATCAAATATTTAAATAAACAGAATGGGGGGCTGGCTGCCGCTGGAGGGGAGAGCCATTCATTTCCATGCGGCAGGAGACAGCATGCGGGTCGGTCGTGAGTGTGTGGTGGAGGGAGGCGGAATGCTAGACACAGTGAAGAGAAATGCTCCGCTTGGCTCCAATCAAAGCGGCCGACGCCGGGGTTTTTTTTCCCTCACACCCAGCAGCGGTGGCGGCAGAGCCATCAGTCAGCGACTGTGCTGGCCCCGGTGGCTCATAAAAACTCAGCCCGCCGTGGCGCATGAATATCAATCGTGCGCCAAGGAAAGAATACGTCTGGCAAAAAGTGGTATAAAACAACAGCGGTTGAAAAAAAACAAAGTACTAAATGCAGGAGGTAGAAGAGGAGAGCTGATTTATTTGTCTTTCCTCGAGAGCAAGCAAAGCAGTCAGGGCACACCGAGTCGCTCCAACCTGAGATGGTGGGAGGGCCATTACTGTCAGGCTAATCTTAAAATAATTAATTGAGAAGTCGGCGCTTTTAAAGAGTATTGTAATTGAATCCTAAATTAGGTCCGGGAAGGAGGACACGTCCTGTTTTACTATGAGCCTGTTCCCATTCTCGGAGGCAGAATGGTGCTTATTGGCAGCTGAGAGAGAAGGCTAATGATATGTATAGTCAGAAAAAAAAAAAACAGCACACACATCTATAATTCATTTTTCTTCTTAGAATTTGAATGCCATGTTGTGATGACTGAGATAGGATCTGTCAGGCTTGTGAGTAGGTAATTCCATCAATATGGCCTCTTTGGCTTGTAAACAAATGTGTAGAACGTTGAGTAACAAAGTAAACAGAATGAAATGCATAAATCCTGCATAAGCCATGAATACTTTCAGAGGCATAAAATCTGGGAAGCGGCGTGAGGGAAGAGTATTGCATTTTCATCCGCTCTCCATGCGCTCGGCGGATGAGTCAATAGGCACCGTGCTCGTTCTCAGCGCTGTGTTTCTGAAAGCAGCGGGGTTCCACGAACGGATGCTTTGACATTTTGGCAATGGAACCCATGTTGTTACATATCTCGAGGCAGATAAATTCATCAATAACGGTTTTTTTTTTACTCTCAGTGGTAGCAGATTGAATCAGGAGTAGAAAAACAAACTAGATCAAGTAGTGTAAAAGATGAAATTGATTATGTAATTTATATTAAACATCAGATGGTTTCGTGTTATTTCTTACGTACACATCAGCTTTGGTTAGGACGTTATTGGATTTTATCAGAATCGTTCCCCAACTGCATCATTTGTGGTCTAGTGTTATACACAAAACCTGTATAATTCTCCACTAATTCAACTTCACGGTATACTGTATACACTGAATTGCCAGAAAAACTGATACAGACAAGCCTGTGCAATATACATAGACTGGTTAAGCCTCCATAATGGTATGCTGCCATTACATGGGGCCCCTGGTACACCTACAAACGTCTCTGACTGGTGAACGCTATGTGTGCCGCTTTTCTGACAACTTACACCCGTTCATGTTCTGCATTCAAATGGGTTTTGTCTCTTCCAACAAGACAATGCGCCATCACACATGTCTAGAGACATAAAATTATAGTTAGAGGAACACTTAACTGAGTTTGGGGTTTTACCATTCCCACCTAAGACACTCAACGTTATTGAACACATCTGGGATGCAATACAACATGCTGTTGCAGGAAGTATGGTGTTCATTGCCTACAGACTATTTCCACAAGCTCAGGTGGAGTCCAGGCCCCTACCAAGTGTTAGACTGGTGTACCAGTTTTTCTGGCACTTCAGTGCACTTTGTCTTATATATCTGTTGGACCAAAGTATGGAACAAAGTAGAAGGGATTCTCCAACAGTCTTAACTAGCATAAACCAGCCAAATACAGTACACAGACCTTACAAAGAAAACAAAAGAAAAACTCTTCAAGCAATAAACGTTATTATACCAATATAATTATCCATTCAACTGTTATGATGATATAAGTGTTAAACTGGTTTTCTTACTTATCAGTAGTAAATGCCTGTAATGACTTTTTTAATAATGCACATGTCCTATCAAAAACGCTGGGGACTCTGCTGTTTTGCAATAACTTAATATATTAAACATTAACCAGGTATATTTTAAGGGAAACAATCTTATATGTAAATATTTTTATGGTACGTAAGAAAAAAAAGCCTCCCATTGCAGAGGAACGGTTGTACTGTCTTTTAAAGAGTCTTATTTTTAAATTAAGGTATTATAAGGAATTATAAGAGAGTCATTCGAATCAGTCTCTGTGGATTTTAAGGAAGTTTGCTCACTTGGGCATCAATGAGAAAGCATTAGATATGTAACCAAATAGAAAAACAGTGTTTGGAATAAACTGATGCAAATGCAAACAAGAATAAGAGTTTTTTGTTTTAACATGCAAGAAAGGATTAAAGGAGGGGCATCCGATTGAGAGCACACAAGACAAAGAAAGGCCACAATCACAAATGCAAACATTAACAATGTTCTAGTCTTTTATATTTTGGAAAATATAAACCTAAATTAAAAGGATTTTGTTAGAAAGTGTTATAGAATGGAACAAATAAAAATAAGCGGTATAAAAAACAGTACTCTGCACATCTGTATTTGAAAACAAAAGACAAGCCCTCATCCTGATTCGCCCACACCCATTTTGGGTTTATATCCAAATACAGATATGAATATTTTTAACACTAATCATGTCTTGAGATAGAGGTATTCTTGCGTTGCCACGCTCAGCTCGTTGTGCTTTCAAGAATGTCATTCGAGCCACTGATGTGAGTTGCAAATGCCATGTGCCATCAAGCATGTAACCATGCTTGATATATGACTGGATGACTGTATGTCCAATTTGGATGTCCCATGCACAAGCAAGAACCATGACAAGAAGCCATGAAACATAGAACAATGCCTTTTGTTACCGTAATGGTTTCCACATACCATATACGGAATGAACATGTCGTGTGGCTTAAGTAGCCGGCTTTAACCTTTCCTTCTCCAAAAGTCTAATCATTTGCCTTTTAGAAGCTTTATAGTCACGGTTGTGTAGAGTTTATGCTGCTGCAGTGCAGTGTGATTTCATTTAAAACATGCTGCTTGCCAGATGAGTCAGGATGAAGCATCTCCAGCGAAGAAGACCTATGGATCAAAGCTTTAGAAAAATATGCTCTCCATAAAACTGTGCCTCCACCATGACTCATGAAGAAGTCTTATAAAAAAGATATTTTGTGGTTTGAGGGCTGGTAATAGTTCTCCAGATTCGGGATGATGTGAACTTGGGTTAGAATAACAGATGGTCTATATTTGGAGTGTTGAAGCAATTCTTTGTCCCGGGGCTGGAACTACTCTAGTCAAACAGCCCCACTAATATTTCAGCTGTTGGAAAAACAGACTTGGTTTGTCATGGTGTTGAATGGAGTGTGAAACTAGAGGCTGATTAGCATGTCTACAATCCAGCACTGACAGACACGTCAACTGCCACTATTGAGACTAATGGAACTGCTTGTAGTTTTAGTCTAAAATAGTTTAGTTTGTGTTCAAAACATTATTTGTCTTAATATTTGGACATGCTAAACATTTGTTCCCTTCATGTACTAATCAGTTAGTTCTGTTTCTCGCATACATAAAGTCAAAAATGAATTTTTTTGTAGTAAAATGCAGTATTAAAAGCACAAAGCTAGCTTTTTCCATTTGTTGTAAAAACAATGGATTTAAAATAGTATGTGGGAAATAATGATGAAATTCCTCTTCATCTTTTGCTTTATAGCAGAGGCCTGAGGGTTCTGTGCCAGAAATGACTGATATTTTTGTAACTGTTTATAATTTCCCCTACCGTGACTAAAGCTCCAGTTCCAGCTGAAGAAAAACAGCCCTAAAGCACAGTGCTGCCACCACCATGCTTCACTGTAGGTATGCAAAAGAACAATTTTGATTTCATGTACTTATTATACTAATAGAGAAAAAAAAATTGTACTCAAACCTGCTGTCTCAAGACATATAAATCAGTGCTTGTGATTTGTCCATACTATGTACAATAATTGTTATGATTATGAAAGTACTTAAAAAATAAGAAACGTGACTGCCCAAGCAGGCCGCCTGTGCCCCTTATAACCTCAGATTCCTGTTCTGAGCTGCAGCACATTAACCTGAGATTGGGGCATAACGTGCATTTGGTGATGCTTTTCTGCTCACCATGATTGTTAAGAGTGGTTATATAATATAATATAATATGACATAATGTGAACAATAAAATATCACCGTTATTCTGCTCTGACCTCCAAGACATATTTAGCCACAGAGCTAGTGGATGTTTTTTTTTCGGTGTAAACTCTAGAGTCCGTTGTATGTGAGAATACCAGAAGATTAGCAGTCTCTGACCAACATTTTTAATAGTCATGGTCAAAGACATTCGTCGCTGCTGCCACTGGCTGTATGGATAAGTCTATAAATGAGCAGGTGTTCTGGTTTTCACTTATAGAGTGGTGAGTCTATGAGAAATGTTGTGAAAAGTATAATTATTTTTCACTGTCCAAGGCGATCAATATCTAAACCATGGGTGTCAAACTCTGGCCCGCGGGCCAAATTTGGCCTGCAGTGTAATTATATTTGGCCCACGAGGCAATATCAGATTAGTATTGGAGCTGGCCCACCAGTATTATACAGCGGCGGCGGTGCTGCTGTAACAGCGCATTCATCGCTAATACTACAAATCCCATAATGCCCTCCTGTTGCAAGCTGGGCGAGTCGTCCACCCGGGGTTTTCCCGCACCTTTCATTACATGCCCAACTCAGTAGCGATCCGTGCTTCGGCAGGAAAGCCCCCGCTCATCCAAGAAAAGATGCCAGGTATCTGGCTT